>AWOL01S0049183.1:146355-156556 GCA_000715115.1 Nicotiana otophora | reverse complement strand
CCAACCTCAAGCTATGCAAATGTCACGACTCCTTAGTCTACAATAAGAGAAATGACACTATCGTTATCGTTTAAGCGTCGTAACTATTATGTATCGACCGCAACCTATTTTACGATAAAACAGACAGTACCTCCCCTATTTATATGACTTCCCAAAAGTCAAAGCAATCACCAAACAACCCAAACAACATCAACAATAATCATATTGAGCCTCTAAAAACAGTCCACCAACCAACAACATTACTACCAAGCCTTTCGATATATATTTCACAAGTTCTTCCTTCAACGATTTAGCCATAACTTGGATAATCTTAAATACATATAGAGTATGAGGTTCCTTACCTTTAAACAGAAATAATAACTCCAATTTGACCTTAATTGTCCACGAAATATCCCTCCAATGCTGCCACAAAAATAAGGAAGCGGAACTAGCAATCAATTCGGGTTTTTCGGTACTAGAATTACTTTCGAAGACCTGAAATCACCTAGGGTTGATATTAAAAACTTGAGGGAATATTTACAGAATATAAAATACTTAAAACAACCTCCCACATGAGCCGGAACAACACAAAAAATCAGCAACAACAAGAAGAACAAGAAACTTACTAGCGCCACGGGATTCCCGGCACTTGATTTGGGTTGTTTGCCCTTTGTTTGGGTCTTGAATCATGAGAGAACCTTGAGAGAGTGTATTTAGGGTTCTAAGGTCTGAATATACTGAAAACAAATGACTTAAAACGGGGTTGAGGCATCTTATATATATCAATACGTCTTAAACCGCCTATGTGAGCCCCATAGAGAGCTGCTTGGCGCGGTCTCGCAAAAATGTGCATATCTCTCTATTCCGAGATCATATCGATGAACGGTTTAATGCGTTGGAAACTAGACTCATAAATATTTGATTTTGTGGGTAGATCACCCCGTAATTTAAAGTAAATTAGGAGAAAAAAAGTAGTAACATTGGAACTAAAGTTTAAGTAAAATTATAAACGTAAGTTGCGACAACTTTTGTCGACTTTTGTTTCATAACTCGCTTGACTTCAAGACTTATGATATGGATATTATATGATTCAAATACATTAAAACATGACCTCTTGGGACAATTATGAACCTCTAGTTTTACCCGAAAATACGGGTTACAACATCCTTGATTCGTTTAACTTCTAATACTTGTTAACCACTCTTATACACCCTTGTATCGTTTAAGACCAATAGGATTAACTTCTTATCATGTCAAAGATATTCTCTTCTTAGATTTACTTCGACTAACTTAAGGAGTGATCTAAGGTACGCAAATTTGGGTTATAACAAAGATGACTCCGGAATGGAGTTTCGTCGGCTTCGTTAGCTCCGTTGGGTGATTTTGGACTTAGGCCGTAATAGGCTCGGTAAAAATGTACCCGGCCACATGGAGATCGGTAAACCCAACTGATCAGTGGTTGCACAATAGGTACCGTACCTGGCCGACTATAGCGCGGCTCGGTAGAGTAAAATAGATACATATATATATATATATATATATATATATATATATATATATATGATGCGTGCTGGACTAATTGGAATCATATTTTGAACCTTTCAGAGTGATGTAAGGTCGGTATCCTCCATATACGTTATTAGGATTAACTATTCATAAAGAATCTTATAAGAATCAAGAAGTACCAACAACTTTGATAACATAAGAATAAGAGAGGTAACATAAACATCAATCGTTCCATAAGAAAGGAAACAATGTAAGTACTGCTAGCTTCTAAGAGTGGAGTATCTTTGGAAGCTCGTTCATTACATTATGTACAATCGGAGTCATGCATAAGAATGAAAGGGATAGTCTCACATACCTTGTATATACTGTCCGACCTCAAGCTATGCAAATTTCATGACTCCTTAGTCTACAATAAGAGAAATGACACTATCATTATCATTTAAGCATAGTACCTATTATGTATCGACCGCAACCTATTTTACGATGAAACAGACAGTACCTACCCTATTTATATGACTTCCCACAACTCAAAACAATCACAAACAGCACAAACAATATCAACAAGAATCATATAGAGCCTCCCAAAATAGTCCACCAACCAACAACATTACTACCAAGCCTTTCGATATATATTTCATAAGTTCTAGCTTCAACGACTTAGCCGCAACTTGGATAATCTTAAATACATGTACAGTAAGAGGTTCCTTACCTTTAAACAGAAAGAACAGCTCCAATTTGACCTTAATTATCCACGAAATATCCCTCTAGTGCTACCACAAGAACAAGGAAGCGAAACTAGCAATCAATTCGGGTTTTTCGGCACTAGAATTACTTTCAAAGACCTGAAATCACCTAGGGTTGATTTAAAAAACTTGATGGAGTATTTACAGAACATAAAACACTTAAAACAACCTCCCACACGAGCTGGAACAACAAAAAAATCAGCAACAACAAGAAGAACAAGAAACGTACTAGCACCAAGGGATTCCCGACACTTGATTTGTGTTGTTTGCCCTTTGTTTGGGTCTTGGATCATGAGAGAACCTTAAGAGAGTGTTTTTAGGGTTCTAAGGTCTGTATATACAGAAAAATAATGACTTAAAATGGGGTTGAGGCATCTTATATATATCAATATGTCTTAAACCGCCTATGTTGGCCCCATAGAGAGCTGCTTGGCACAGTCTCGCAAAAACGTGAATATCTCTCTATTCCGAGATCGTATCGACGAATGGTTTAATGCGTTGGAAACTAGACTCATATATCTTCTATTTAGTAGGTATATCACCCCGTAATGTCTAGTAAATTAGTAGAAAAATGTAGTAATATTTGACCTAAAGTTTAAGTAAAATTATAAATGTAAGTTGCGACAACTTTTGTCGACTTTTCTTTCATAACTCGCTTGACTTCAAGAATTATGATACGGATATTATACGATTAAAATACATTAAAACATGACCTCTTGGGATAATTAAGCACCTCTAGTTGTACCCGAAAATACGGGTTACAATATCCTTGATTTGTTTAGCTTCTAACACTTGTTAACCACTCTTATACACCCTTGTATCTTTTAAGGCCAATAGGATTAACTTCTTATCATCTCAAAGATATTCTCTTCTCAGATTTACGTCGACTCACTTACGACATGATCTAAGGTACGTGAATTTGGGTTGTAATAAAGACGACTCTGGAATGGAGTTTCGTAGGCTTCATTAGCTCCATTGGGTGATTTTGGACTTAGGGGCGTGTCCGGATTGTGTTTTGGAGGTCTGTAGCTCATTTAGGCTTGAAATGGCGAAAGTTAAAACTTTGGAGATTTTGACTGGTAGTGGACTTATTGATGTCGGGCTCAGATTCTGATTCCGGATGTTAGAATAAGTCCGTAATGTCAAATATGATTTGTGTGCAAAATTTGGGATCAATCAGACGTGATTTGATAGGTTTCGGCATCGGTGCTAGAAATTAGAAGTTTCAAGTTCATTAAGTTTGAATCGGAGGATGATTCGTATTTTTAGCGTTGTTTGATGTGATTGGAGGGATTGACTAAGTTCGTATGGTATTATAGGATTGGTTGGTATATTTGGTTGAGGTCCCGGGGGCCTCGGGTGTGTTTTGGATGCTTAACGGATTGAATTTGGACTTATGCAAATTGCTGAAGTTTCTGGTTTCTTGTATTTTTGCAGCTGCGGTGGGGTGACCGCAGGTGCGGACTCGCACGTGTGAGAGGAGGATCACAGATGCGGGTTGGAGGAGTGTGGCCTGGGGTCGCAGGTGTGACATGAAGGCCGCAGAGCGGAAGGGTCTCCGCAGAAGAGAGATCGCAGGTGCGATCCGTGGTTCTTATTTGTTAAAGTCGACTCTTTAGGACAAATTTCAGAATTTTTGTTAAAGTCTTGATTTCATTAATTAGATTAATTTCTTATAGTTTTATTTATGGTATGTAATTCATTTTGGCTAGATTTGGGCCATTCGGAGTCGGATATTCATGGAAAAGGCATTGTCACCGATTGATTGAGCTTGGTTCGAGGTAAGTGGCTTGCCTAACCTTCTGTGGAGGAAATCCTTTAGGATTTGGTGTTGTTATGATATGTGAGCGCCGCGTACGCGAGGTAACGAGTGCGTACACAGGCTATTTGTGAAACAAACCCTGATTTTTATTAAGTAATAGCCTGCTTTCATCTTAACTGAGTATACTAGCATGTGTAGTTATCCTGTTAGCCTAGAATAACATGTCTACGTGTCCTGATTGCCTATTTGAGCTCTTTGCATCATGTTTAGTAAGTCTTGTTTCTTTCTTGACTTGTACTTAGCCTAAAGTGTAGGTTTTCTTGTTGTAACTGTTATATTCATTTGTTTGAGTTGCGTATTTATTTTGGGACTACGGGACGGTATCCCGGGAGATCCCCATGTACTGCATATTTACTTTGGGACTACGAGGCGTTTACTCGGGAGATCCCCCTGTACTGCATATTTACTTTGAGACTACGAGGCGTTTACTCGGAAGTTCTCCCTGCACATTTACTTTTGAGACATTCTGGTGGACTCCCGAACTCAGGAGGAGCATGAGCAGCACATGATGACTGTGCTTCAGACCCTGAGAGAAAAGAGGTTATATGCAAAATTCTCAAAGTGTGAGTTTTAGCTAGACTCAGTGGCATTCTTGGGTCATGTAGTATCGAGTGATGGTATTCAGGTGGATCTGTAGAAGGTGAAAGTAGTGTAGAGTTGGCCTAGACCGTCATCAGCTACGGAGATCCGAGATTTTTCTGGTTTGGTGGGGTATTACCGTCATTTTGTAGAGGGATTCTCATCTATTGCAGCACCTATGACCAGGCTAACCCTGAAGGGTGCTCCGTTTAGGTGGATAGAAGAGTGTGAGGAGAGCTTTCAGAAACTCAAGACAGCTTTGACTACAACCCCAATATTGATATTGCCTTCAGGTTCGGGATCTTATACAGTATACTTTGATACGTCGCGGATTGGTCTCGGTGCGGTGTTGATGCATGACAGTAGGGTGATTGCCTATGTATCCAGATAGCTGAAGGTGCATGAAAAGAATTATTATGTCCATGACCTTGAGTTAGCAGCTATTGTTCATGCCATGAAGATATGGCAGCACTATTTGTATGGTGTTCCTTGTGAGATCTACACCGATCACCAGAGTTTGCAACATCTATTCAAGCAGAAGGATCTTAATTTGCATCAGAAGAGGTGGTTAGAGATACTTAAGGATTATGATATCACCATTTTGTACCACCCCAGGAAGGCCAATGTGGTGGCTGATGCTTTGAGTCGTCGGGCAGAGAGTTTGGGGAGCTTAGCATATCTACCAGCATCAGAGAGGCACATGGCGTTAGATGTCCAGGCCTTTGCCAGCCAGTTTGTGAGATTGGATATTTCTGAGCCGAGTCGAGTATTGGCTTGTGTGGTCTCTCATATTTATGATCGTATCAGGGAGCGTCAGTATGATGACCCCATTTGCTTGTCCTTAAGGACACGGTCCAGCACGATGATGCTAAGGAGATCACTATTTTGGATGATGGTGCATTGAGGATGCATGGAAGACTATGTGTGCCTAATGTGGATGGTTTGCATGAGTTGATTCTCCAGGATGCTCACAGTTCGTGGTACTCCATTCATCCGGGTGCCGCAAAGATGTATCAGGACCTGAGGCAGCATTACTAGTGGAGGACGACGAAGAAGGACATAGTGGAGTTTGTGGCTTGGTGTCTAAATTGCCAGCAGGTGAAGTATGAGCACCAACGACCACGTGGATTGCTTCTGAAGATAGAGATTTCGGAGTAGAAATGGGAGCGGATCACTATGAATTTCGTTGTTAGGCTCGCATGGACTCATCGGGAGTTTGATGCAGTTTGGATGATTGTGGATAGGCTGACCAAGTTAGCTCATTTCACTCCTGTGATGACTACCTATTCTTCCGATCATTTGGCTCGAATTTATATCCGCGAGATTGTTAGGCTTCATCGTGTACCGGTATCTATCATTTCTGATCGGGGTACGCAGTTTACATCACGGTTCTGGAGGGCTGTGCAGCAGGAGTTAGGAACTCGGGTTGAGCGTAGCACAACATTTCACCCTCAGATGGACGGACAGTCCGAGCGCACTATTCAGATACTGGAGGATATGCTCCGCGCTTGTGTGATAGATTTTGGGGGTGCTTGGGATCAGTTCTTGCCACTTGCAGAGTTTGCCTACAACAACAGTTATCAGTCGAGCATTCAGATGGCACCATATGAGGCTCTGTATGGTAGGTGGTGTCGGTCTCTAGTGGGTTGGTTCGAGCCGGGCGATGCTAGATTATTGGGTACAGACTTGGTTCAGGATGCCCTGGATAAGTCAAAGGTGATTCATGATCGACTTTGCACAGCCCAGTCCAAACATAAGAGTTATGCGTGTTGGGGAGGTTACTTATGAGCTTGCCTTGCCTCCCAGTCTAGCAGGAGTTCATCCGGTATTCCATGTTTCTATGCTCCGGAAGTATCTTGGTGACCCGTCTCATGTGTTGGATTTCAGCTCAGTCTAGTTGGACAAGGATTTATCTTATGTTGAGGAGCCGGTGGTTATTTTGGACAGGCAGGTTTGAAAGCTAAAGTCGAAGAAGATTACTTCCGTGAAGGTTCAGTGGAGGGGTCAGCCGATCGAGGAGGTGACTTGGGAGACCGAGCATGATATGCGTAGCCGCTATCCTCATCTTTTCACCACTTCAGGTATGTCTCTATGCTCGTTCGAGGACAAATGATTATTTTAAGAGGGGGAGGATGTAATGACCCGACCAGTCGTTTTGAGTGTATTAGCCTCGCTCCCTTGTTTACTGCTTTCCCCGTACCTTTTTCTGCTTATGTGACTTGCCGGGAGGTTGTTGTTGTGGTTTCGGAGTGAATTGGGACACTTAGTCCCTAAAATGGAAGCTTACGTCTTAGGCTTTTGACTATAGTTGGAACTATATGAAGACGACTCCGGAATGGAGTTTTGTCGGTTCCGTTAACTCCATTGGGTGATTATGGACTTAGGGGCGTGTCCGGATTGTATTTTGGAGGTTTGTATCTCATTTAGGCTTGAAATGGCGAAAGTCAAAATTTTGGAGATTTTGACCGGTAGTGGAATAATTGATATAGGGGACGAATTCCAATTCCGAAAGTTGGAATAGGTCCGAAATGTCAAATATGAATTGTGTGAAACATTTGGGGTCAATCGGACGTGATTTGATAGGTTTCGGCATCGGTGGTAGAAATTGGAAGTTTTAAGTTCATTAAGTTTGAATCGGAAGGTGATTCATGTTTTTAGCTTTGTTTAATGTGATTTGAGGCTTCGACTAAGTTCGTATGGTGTGATAGGACTGGTTGGTATGTTTGGTTGAGGTCCCGGGGGCCTCGGGTGTGTTTTAGATGCTTAACGGATTGAATTTGGACTTATGCAAATTGATGAAGTTTCTGGTTTCTGGTGTTTTCGCACCTGCGGTGGGGTGACCGCAGGTGCGGACTCGCACGTGCGAGAGGAGGATCGCATATGCGGGTTTGAGGAGTTTGGCATGGGGTCGCAGGTGCGACATGAAGGATGCATGTGCGACATGAAGGCCGCAGGAGCGGAGTCGCTTTTGCGGAAGCTTGAACACAAAAGCGGAGAGGCCTGGGAGGTTTGAGATCGCAGGAGCAGAAGGGTCTCCGCAGAAGTGAGATCGCAGGTGCGATCCCTGGTCCGCAGAAGAGGAAACCCTGGCCATAAATGGAATCCGTACCTGTAATAGTTTTTCTGCAGGTGCGGCGTCGCAGGTGCGACTAGAGGTCCGCAGATGCAAAAATGCTGGACAATACACTTAAATGCAAGGGTTCGCGATTTTTTCTCTTTTTAAACATTTTGAGCTCGGGTTTGGCGATTTGTTGAGAGCATTTTCGAGGGATTTATTGAGGTAAGTCCCTTGTGCTTATTTTTGATCAATAATCTTGCTTCCCCATTTATTTCCCCACCTAATTAGTGTGTATTTAAGGTGGAAATTGGGAGTTGGAGGTTAGGGATTTGGTGAGTTGATTTGAGGAATTGAGTGACGAATTGGTATCGGATTTTGGTAATTTTTGTATGGGTGAACTCGTGGTCGAGTGGGTGTTCGTATTTTGTGACTTTTACATGATTCTGAGATGTGGGCCCGGGTCGACCTTTTAGGACGAATTTTGAAATTTTTGTTAGTCTTGATTTCATTAATTAGATTAATTTCTTATAGTTGTATTTATGGTATGTAATTGATTTTGGCTAGATTTGGGCCATTCGAAGTCGGATATTCGCGTAAAAGGCATTGTCATCGATTGATTAAGCTTGGTTCGAGGTAAGTGGATTGCTTAACCTTGTGTGGAGAAAATCCCTTTAGGATTTTGTGTTGTTATGATATGTGAGCGCCGTGTACGCGAGGTGACGAGTGCGTACACATGCTATTTGTGGGAAAAACCTGATTTTTATTGAGTAATAGCCTGTTTTCATCTTATCTGAGTATACTAGTATGTGTAGTTATCCTGTTAGCCTAGAATAGCATGTCTAGGTGTCCTAATTGCCTATTTGAACTCTTTGCATCATGTTTAGTAAGTCATGTTTCTTTCTTGACTTGTACTTAGCCTAAAGTGTAGGTTTTCTTGCTGTAACTGTTATATTCATTTGTTTGAGTTGCGTATTTATTTTGGGACTACGGGACGGTGTTCCGAGTGATCCCTCTATACTACATATTTACTTTGGGACTACGGGGCATTTACTCGGGAGATCCCCCTGTACTTCATATTTACTTTGAGACTACGAGGCGGTTCCTCGGGAGTTCTCCCTGCACATTTACTTTTGAAATTACGAGGTGGTTCCTCGGGAGTTCTCCCTGCACATTTACTTTTGAGACTATGAGGCGGTTCCTCGGGAGTTCTCCCTGCACATTTACTTTTGAGACTATGAGGCGGTTCCTCGGGAGTTCTCCCTTCACATTTACTTTTGAGACTACGAGGTGGTTCCTCTGGAATTCTCCCTGCATATTTACTTTTAGGACTACGAGACGATATCTCGGGAGCGCCCCTATTGTTATATCACTGTACGGTGTTGTTATTGCTTTGTGAATACTTGCTGTTGTCTTTTCCATTTTACTTCATGTCTATTATAGCATCTGTCTTATTATTATATCCCAGTAGAGCCCGGACCTGACCTCGTCACTACTCTACCGAAGTTAGGCTTGGCACTTAGTGGGTGCCGTTGTGGTGTACTCATGCTACTCTTCTGCACATGTTTTGTGTGTAGATCCAGGTACTTCTTATCAGCCCCGCTACTAGCTGAGAGTGCTTGCTGCTGTACGAAGACTTCAAAGTATATTTGTCGCGTCCGCAGACCTCGGAGTCCCCCTCTATTCTCTTATGTGTCATCTACTTTCCGTATTTCTTTTATTAGATTCTGGTGTATAGAGATTCTAGTTTCCTTCTCTAGCTTGTGACTTATGATATTTCGGGTTTTGGAAATACTGTTTATTATTAGAGTGTTGGTTGTTGTAAATGCCAAGCGGCATTGTTATCAGTTATTTAGTTATCTGTTATAGTTTGCTGTTAAGTTTTGTTTTCATTTTTGTTATTTTTGCATCTTTGTTAGGCTTACCTAGTCGTAGAGACTAGGTGCCGTCACGATATCTTACGAAGGGAGAATTGGGTCGTGACATTTACATAAAGCTAAAAGGATTTGGGAGAATTGTTATATGGTCTTGAACCTTAAACGATTTGGGGGAATTGTCTTCTTGAGAGAGAAAGAGAGAGAGAAGGCGTAGAGAGAGAGAGAGAGAGAAGACCGTCTGTTTATAATTAAAATGATGTTATATTATTAAACATATTAGCGGGGGAGTTTTAAATATGTAGAGGGAAAAGAATTATTAAAAATTATTGTAATTAGTGGCGGTATTGAACCCCCATAATTTAGAAAAGAACGACGTTTTAACATATGCCCTAATGGTCCTGGAACGCCGCCGTATTATGATATATATTGCAGTGGTTTTGTTGAACCGTCGTTATCTAACCGCCACAATAATTTCAGTTTTTTGTAGTGCTTTCTTCTTCTCTTTACTTTCTTTCTTCTCTCTTCTTCCTCCATTAAGACCCCCAGATCCCCCAGCCCGCTGCTCGCCGGAAAAGGTACGCCACTGTCTTCCCTCTTCTTCCCCAACTCTCCTTTTTGTTAAACCCATCCCCTATATCCT
>AWOL01S0049183.1:129163-144732 GCA_000715115.1 Nicotiana otophora | reverse complement strand
CACTGTCATCCCCATCTTGTTACACTCCCCCTCCAACTGTCCCTATCTTGTTATAGAAGAATATAACATTTTAGAATTTTTTTAGGAATCTAAATTTTTTGTTGAAAATATATCTTGAATATTTACATTAGGAATCTTACCTCTAGGTTTTAGATACTTTTTAGTTCTTTAATTGAATTAAATTTGAAACTATTTTAGAATTTTCATAGATATTTTTTTAAACTCTAGTCAGCGACTGAATCAGTCGCTAAATTTGCGACTCATTCGGTCGCAAATGGCTTAATTTCAAATGTCCCCGTATTTTTCAGTTTGCGACTGAATCCGTCGCAAAATTTCGACTGATTCTATCGCAAATATATTGCGACCATGTGTTTTTCAACTGACACTTTTTAGTTGAAAATGCGTCGGAAAAATACGATTTTCGACCGATTTGACGGTCACAAATTTGCTGTTTTTTAGTAGTGTAAGAAAATATATTGTGCTAATTATAGTCCAATATTTAGGATGTTTGTCCTTGTGCTTTATTTATTATAACTACAAAACATAAACATATTAAAAGTTATTTTCATACAAATTTAAAAGGATATTCTTTAGTTTCGGAAAATGAAAGTTGAATTCGGGGATAAACACATACTTAGAAGCACATTAACCAATATCATAAGTTCTGCATGTATGACATAATTGTCAAAATTTCTATATACCATATGTGTACTATTATATTAGCTATTCAGCGGATCTAAGTTTTCAATAGCATGCCGGGCATATTTGTTTTTCAAAATCAACATATATGCAACGAAAGATCAATTGTAACTTAGTCTATTATATATGTGGTGACACTAACATACGTAAGAAATAATGAACTTGACAACAAAGATGTACGGTAGAAGGCCATTTGGTATTAAAGTATTTATGTATTCTTCTTGGTAGTAATTGTTGGTATCATCCCTTGCTGAGTCAAAACTGAACAATATTTTATTTTTACCATAAAACTTAGAAATCAACCTTTTATTTAGTTGATCAAAATATTCATTTATGCTAGCTAGATAATTCTTTAATTTCTATCATGTAATTTGCACAAATTGCGTTTATTCTAATGATGAAAATAGTTTCCTTATTAAATGCACTACTGTTATCATTGGGTTGATAGCCAAGTGTTCTAGAAGAACCAAATCATCTTTTATTGGATGCTCTTCTTCGTTTTAGACACGAAGCAAGAAGTCACTGAATGTTGGATCTGTTCTTAATTTTATATTTCTTGTTATTTGAATATTTTTCATTTGAGGTCATAAAATAATTTTGGCAACCTAACTTTTACAGTTTCTGCTTTGGTCAATTTTGGAAATACTGATCATATTTGACAGAAATTACCTCCCAAACTATTACTTTTCCACCAAGCGGTTCATCGATATCCAATATATTTCTAAAACTCTGGGTGATTGTTTCGATCGTTTGACGGTTAGCCAAAAACGCTTCATCCCATATTATCACTTTTTCTTTCCTTATAAATTTAGCGCTATTACTCTGCTTTGATATATTTATGATGGTTATTTCAGATATTTGAAGTGGTATATCAAATCTAAAGTGAGTTATACGACCTCGTAATAAAATCATTGCTGGTACACCACTTGTTCTTATTGCTAACAATATCATGCCTCTTGATCTGACATTTGCAAGTAATGCATGATATAGGAATATTATTTCTATTCTGCCGGAGGCATCTATAAAGGATAATCTCGTTATACCATAGTCGACTTTTTATAATATAATTTTGAAAGCTTATTCTTGTTCAGAATTTAGCTTTGATTGTGTTTCCTCAATACTTATATGACCTTATTAATATTATACTATTCTTTTTTACTTTGTGATCTATTTTTGTAAATCTCTAACACTCTTTTTATGGAATAATTTATATACCCAAAGATTGTTTTTAACTTGAAAAATAATTTTACTCATATGATAAATTTAAAAAATAATTTAATTGGATTCTCTTGCTAAATAATTAATTGAAAAATTTGATTATTTGATTTTAACATAAAATTTAATTTATTATCTATTGATTTAGATTCTTAATATTAGTTCATCTCATGTTTGAATATTTCACCGTAATTAATTTTATCCACCATAAATTTTATTTTCAAAGAGTAAAAAGATCGATATGATATTCCACTTTTAGATCTTTATGTTTGCAAAATCATTAGTGGTATTGGCTCTTACCAACCCTTTTCTTTCTTTTCTCACACATTTATATTCTTAAAAATTTTCTTAATTGTTCTTTAATAATTTGGTATATTTTCCTATATTACACAAAAAAATTAATAATAAAAAATAATTATTTGAGTAGGAAAGCAGTTCAAATATAATATAATAATATATTATCATGGAGATTGTTTTCTAAATTTCAACGCTTTATGTAGTCCGTTTATCATTGCTTTTATTGTTTCTTGGTATTGAATATTATAGAGTTGTAATGTATTTCCAATATTGAGGATTCTTATGAAATTAATTTTATTAAACCTTCCTACATATTTTTAATAAGAATTCAATAGACAAGATTGTATTAATTTTAAAATCTTAACTATTAAAAAATTAAGATAGAAGTAATTGTAGTCCAAAAAATAAGTTATTACAGCTATTTCCTTTCCCTATGAATTCTTTTATTTAATATTTTAGGGCTATTTTGATCTATCAATATTATATTCGTGCTTTTATAATAACACAGGCTCTCCTATTTCTAAATAAATTTGGACAATATAATACGTTTTCAAATTAAATTAGTAATAGAAATTGTTTAAGAAGTATATCCTAAAACAATAGGATTACATAGCTAAAAATATGTCATATCCCAAAAGTAATTATACTAATAGAAAATCTAACATGTTCCTAAAAGTATTAGGTTTATATGCTAACATGTAGTATTATATATCTAATGCCCGAAAATAATTATACTAATAGGATTCCCAACGTGCAGTATTATGTCCTAAAACTAATATGATTACAAGGCTAATGTCTAGAATTGTGATTATGTCCTTTTATTGTGATTTATTATGCTTAATATTAAAATATTATTTTTGTAATCCAATATTTTATTCATACTTTTATAATAACATAGATAGATATAGATAGATAGATTAAATATTGATTGCCGGTGAATGTTTAATCTAAGTGTCATCAATATTGAAACAACTTCCAGAATTGGTATGGTAACTCAACACCCCCGAAATATTATCTACACTACTCCGAATATTTTCATTGAGACGATTTTCTCCTAGCAAATCCTTATAATACCTACTCCTATAGTGTTAAATCCCATGAATTGAAGGTTGAAAGAACACCTAAAGCAGAGTATATGAAGTGCGAAGAAGAATTGAGAGCATTCTGGAAACTAATTTTATTATCTCAATATTTCTGTATAAAAGAAGCTAAGTATTTGCATATATAAAACTAACTAACATGCACTAGCCACTAAGTGATCCAGGTGTCTATTCTATTAACAACCAACTAACTACATTTAACTCTACGTGATAACTAAGACTAAAGCTAACAACTGCGATTAAGTTAAGTGATATCACAGCACATGCTCTACACCTCCCTCAAGCTAGGGGAAATGAAGATGTTCTTCAGCCCTAGCTTGGATAACAAATGATCATGTTGAGCTCTACTAAGACCCGTGGTGAGTAATAGCCTATTCGGTCAAGCTGCAAAAATCAACTTATTTTGAGAAGTATTTTTTTTTTCAAAAGTACTTTTGGTGAGAAGCAGTTTGTGTTTGACTAATTAATTTGAAAAGCACTTCTGAGCATCAATCACTAATAAAAACTGTCAAAAAACGTCCAGAAAAACCGACCGAAATCGGTCGGAATCGAACAAAAACCGATCAATTTCCGACCATTTTCAATTCGTCAAAAATACAATGATTGCTAACGGCTATCGACTTTACACGGTCGATATTTCCAACCGAAGTCGGTCAGTAATTTTCAACGTACTTTTACCAAATATTTTGAAACAAAATTTACTGACCGAAAAAATCGATCGGTATTCTTGAAAATAAATTATAATTATTTTTAAAATTAGCGACCAATTTCGGTCGAAAATTTAAGTTATTCATTTTTTTTAAAATTGTTCAATTCCGACCGAAATCGGCAGGTATTATAAAAATATTAAAAATTTAAAATCAAAAATTCTGACCGAAGTCGATCGGTAAATTTAAATTTCTGGGAAATCAATTGAATATTTCCGACCGACTTCGATCGGTAGGCGGTCGGTTTTCTGGGTAAGTTTTTGGCAGAATACAACTATTTTATAGCTGCATCACCTGCCAACAACCAATCACCTATAATGCCATCATTACATTGCTGTCATTCAACCAACAACAACAATAACGACAACAGCAATAACAATAACAACAATAACAACAACAATAACAACTATCAAAGCTATATTAACAAAGCATCATCTCCATCTCCACAAAACTATATTAATAAAACATCATACCCAACAACAAAATGTTTCACAAGTTAAAAGTTCAAACATCATTCAATGAGTGTTTTTTACTACATCATCTCCATCTCCTCTACTAGAACCTTCATCGTCGGCATGGATCGAAGGATCACGACGAGATGGAGACACATCTGGGGAAGGCTCATGAGACTGGGGTGTCACGACCCGAAACTCTAACCTGTCGTGATGGCGCCCATCGATGGTACTAGGCAAGCCGACCTTTCAAAATACTTCAATATTTCATACAAAGGATAATTCAAAGCTTTTACATACTAGAATGTTTCAAAAAATTCGGAGTTGAATTCAAAATAAAATGCGAAAAAATAGCCCCAAACATCGGGATGTCACCAAGTCATGAGCATCTAGATATACTAGATTTCCATGTTTCTAGACTTCTAGAGCATAGAAACATGGAATACTGGATGAACTCCTGCTAGACTGGGAGGCAAGGCAAGCTCATAAGCAACCTCCCCAACACGTCACAATACCTCAAAGGGACCAATTAACCTTGGGCTTAGCTTGCCTTTCTTCCCAAACCTCATAACGCCCTTCATAGGCGAAACCCGGAGCAAGACCCGCTCTCCAACCATGAATGCAACATCGTGAACCTTCCGATCCGCAAAACTCTTCTGTCTGGACTGGGTTGTGCGTAGTCTATCCTGAATCACCTTAACCTTCTCCAGAGCATCCTCAACCAAATTTGTACCCAATAATCTACCCTCGCCCTGCTCGAACCAACCCACCAGAGACCTATACCGCCTACCATACAGAGCCTCATACGGTGCCATCCGGATGCTCAACTGGTAACTGTTACTGTAAGCAAACTCCGCTAGAGGCAAGAACTGATCCCATGAACCTCCAAATTCCATCACACACGCACGGAGCATATCCTCTAATATCTGAATAGTGCGCTCGGACTGTCCATCCGTCTGAGGGTAAAATGCTGTGCGCAACTCCTCAAGTACCCAACTCATACTGCACGGCCCTCCAGAACCATGACATAAACTGCATACCCCGATCAGAGATGATAGATACCGATACACCATGAAGACTGACGATCTCACGGATATACACTCGAGCCAGCTATTCGGAAGAATAGGTAGTCATCATATGAATGAAATGAGCTGACTTGGTCAGCCTATCCACAATCACCCAAACTGCATCAAACTTATGCTGAGACCATGGAAGGCCAACAACGAAATCCATAGTGATCCGCTCCCATTTCCACTCCGGAATCACTAACTTTTGAAGCAACCCACCTGGTCTCACAGTCACCTGCTAGCAATTTAGACACTGAGATACATACTCCACTATGTCCTTCTTCATTCTTCTCCACAAGTAATGTTGTCTCATGTCCTGATACATCTTTGCGGCACCTGGATGAATATAATATCGCAAACTGTGAGCCTCCTGGAGAATCAGCTCATGCAAACCATCTACATTGGGCACACATAGCCTGCCCTGTATCCTCATGCACCATCATCCCCAATAGTGACCTTCTTGCTGGACCGTATCCTTAAGGACAAGTAGATGGGGGTCATCACACTGACGCTCCCTGATACGATCATAAAGAGAATACTGAGAGACCACACAAGCCAATACTCGACTCAGCTCAGAAACATCCAATCTAACAAACTGGTTGGCTAAGGCATGAACATCCAATGCCAATAGCCTCTCTGCTGCTAGAAGATATACTAAGCTCCCCAAACTCTCCGCCCGACGACTCAAGGCATCGGACACCACATTGGCCTTCCAGGGATGGTATAAAATGGTGATATCATAGTCCTTAAGAAGCTCCAACCACCTCCACTGATGCAAGTTAAGATCCTTCTGTTTGAACAGATGCTGCAAACTCTGATGATCAGTGTAAATCTCACAATGGACCCCGTACAAATAGTGTCGCCAAATCTTCATGGGTTGAACAATAGCTGCTAACTCAAGGTCATGGACAGGATAGTTCTTCTCATGAGGCTTCAACTGGCGCGAAGCATAAAAAATCACTCTACCCTCCTGAATCAGAACACACCCAATACCGATCCGCAAGGCATCATAATACACTGTGTAAGAACCGGAAGCTGATGGCAGAACTAGAACTGGAGCCATGGTCAAAGCAGTCTTGAGCTTCTTAAAGCTCTCCTCGCACTCCTCCGACCACCTAACAGGAGCACCCTTTTGGGTCAATTTAGTCAAGGGCGATGCAATAGATGAGAAGCTCTCCACAAAATGGTGGTAATAACCAGCCAAACCGAGAAAACTCTAAATCTCTATGGCTGAGGACGGTCTGGGCTAATTCTGAACCGCCTCTATCTTCTTAGGGTCTACCTAAATACCCTCACTAGACACCACGTGTCCCAAGAACTCCACTAAACGGAGCCAAGAATTACACTTGGAGAACTTTGCGTAAAACTTCTCCTCCTTCAACCGTTGTAACATAATCTTCAGATGCTGGGCATGCTTTTCCTGGCTACGAGGGTACACCAGGATGTCATCAATGAATATAATAATGAACGAGTCAAGATAAGGCTAAAGCACACTATTCATCAGATGCATGAACGCTGCTGGAGCATTAGTCAGCCCAAAAGACATCACAAGGAACTCATAATGGCCATATCGGGTTCTGAAAGCTCTCTTAAGATTATCTGAGTCCCGAATCTTCATTTGTTGATATCCTGACCTCAAATCAATCTTGGAGAACACCCTCGCTCCCTGAAGCTGGTCAAATAGATCAACAATACGTGGCAAAGGATACTTGTTCTTGATTGTGACCTTGTTCAACTACCTGTTATCAATGCACATCCTCATAGTACCATCCTTTTTCTTTACAAATAGAACCAGTGCACCCCAAGGTGACACGCTAAGCCGAATAAACCCATTATCAAGGAGCTTCTAAAGTTGTTCCTTCAACTTCTTCAATTCCATTGGTGCCATAAGATACGGTGGAATAGAAATGGGCTGAGTGCCCGACACCAAATCAGTACCAAAGTCAATGTCCCTGTCAGGCGGCATGCCCATCAGGTCTGCAGGAAACACATCCGGGAAATCACTCACCATAGGAACATAATCCATAGCAGGGACCTCTGCACTAACATCCCTCATAAAAGCCAAATAGGATAGACAATCCTTCTCAACCATCCGCTGAGCCTTCAAGTATGAAATCACTCTACTAGGAACATAGTCTATAGAACCGCTCCACTCAACTCTCGGCAACACTGACATCGCTAACGTCAGGCTCTTAGCGTGACAATCTAAAATAGCATGACATGGAGACAACCAATCCATACCCAATATCACATCGACCATACCAAGTAGCAAAAGATCTACTTTGGTCCCCAGACCCCCAATAGTCACCACACATGATCGATATACACGGTCCACAATAATAGTATCGCCCACCGGAGTAGATACATGAACAGATAAAACTAGAGACTCATGGGGCATAGCTAGAAAATGAGCGAAATACGAAGACACATATAAATAAGTGGAACTAGGGGCAAATAATACATAGGCATCTCTGTGGAAAACTAAGACAATACATGTAATCGCTGCATCTGAAAAAATGACATCTGGTCTGGCAGGAAGAGCATAGAAATGGGCCTGGCCACCCCGTGATCGGCCTCCCCCTCTCAAGCGACCCCTAGCTGACTGAGCCCCACCTCGAGCTGGCTGGACGGGTGGTGGAGGTGCTGGTGCTTGTGTCATCGGCCGAGTACTCTACTATGGAGCCCCACTCAACAACCTAGGGCAATCTCTTTTAATGTGACCAAAATCTCCGCACTCGAAACAACCCCTCCTCTGACGGAACTACTGCTCCTGATGCCAGAGGACTACCTGGGAAAACCTGATCTGACAAGGCATGGTGATAACTCTGTGTCGGTAGTGCACTGAACAATGACTGGCCCTGCTGATGACTGTGTGACCCGTGGCCAGATGATGCACCACGATGAAATGGGCGAGTCGTCTGAGCATGTATGAACCGTGGTGGAACTGCCCCCAGAAGGAACACCGCTGAATCCACCCTGGCCACGAGGCTTCTTGGCCTCCCTCTCAACCCATTCCTGGTTGCGAACCATCTCAATCTGATGAGCAATGCTAAAAACCTCATCGAAAGTAGCACCCAACACTCTCTCTCTAGTCATAAGCAATCGCAGCTGAAAAGTGAGGCCGTCTATGAACCTCCTGATCATTTCCCTGTCTGTGGGAACCAATAAGATAACATGACGGGCCAACTCTGAAAATCTCATCTCATACTGCATCACGAACATATCACCCTGACGAAGCTGCTCAAACTGCCTATGTAGCTCCTCTCTGCGGGACTGTGGAACGAACTTCTCGAGGAATAGACCGGAGAACTGCTGCCAGGTAAGGGGTGCTACGCCGACTGGCCTACGCCTCCCACCAACTGAAAGCAGCCCTAGAGAACTGAAAAGTAGTGAACGAGACCCCACTGTGCTCTAGAATACATGCGGTACGGAGTATCCTCTGGCATCTATCCAAGAAGCCTTGTGCATCCTCTCCCTTGGCACCGCTGAAAGATGGAGGCTAGAGTCTCTCAAACCTCTCCAATCGACTCTACTCATCATCAAGCATGATAGGAACCACATAGTCCTGAGCAGCTGCAACCGGCTGGGCTGGTGGTGCCCCCGGTGTCTGGAATCCCTGTACCACGTGCTCTGGTGTGCGGGCGGCGGGAGTCTGAGTACCTCCCCTGGCATGAGAAGTGGTTGTTGCAGCCAGAGCAGAGACCGCCTGAGCATGACTGGTACACGCAGTCAGGATCTGAGCTAAGGCCTTTTGAAGGACTGGATCACAATGGGCACGAGTGGTGCCTGAGCTGGTCCACAGGCCCATCCACAACTGGAGCTTGCTCCTGAACTACTGCCCTAGCTGCGGTGCGAGCTGCACCTCTACCACTACTGCGACCTCTACCGCGACCTCAACCTCTTACAGCCCTGACTGGTGGTACCGGTGGCTGTCCATCCTGCCCCGTAGTACACGTCCTTACCATCTACGAGAGAATTAGAACAACAGAAATTTAGTTACCAGAATGAAAAGATTTGCACGCAAGAATTCAAGAATGTAAAATTTCCTAAGGGTTCGGCAGCCTCTCGAAGATAAGTACAGACGTCTCCGTACTGATCCACAAGACTCTACTAAACCTGCTCATGACTCGTGAGACCTATGTAACCTAGGCTCTGATACCAACTTATCACGGCCCAAAACTCTAACCTGTCATAATGGTGCCTATCGATGGTACTAGGCAAGACGACCTTTCAAAATACTTCAATATTTCATACAAAGGATAATTTAAAGCTTTTTCATACTAGAATATTTTACAAAAAACCAAAGTCGAATTCAAAATAAAATGTGGAAAGATAGCCTCAAACATCGGGGTGTCACCAAGTCATGAGCGTCTAGATATCCAATCTAATAAAAATAGTGTCTAAGTATCAATACAGGAAAGAAAGAAAACATAGAAGGAGAGACAAGGTCTGCGGACGCCGACATCTACCTCGTAGTCTTTGGTACTCGATCGCGCACGAACTCAATGACCTCCATAATCAAACACACCTGGATCTACACATGAAGTGCAGGGTGTAGCATGAGTACAATCAACTCAGCAAGTAATAGAAATAAATAAGGAACTAAGAAGCAGTGACGAGCTATACAATTACAGTTCATTTTCAATAATTCCAGCAAAGAATACACATGCTTTCGCATCCGGCAGTTTAAGTCCAATCAGTTTTATACAGTTAAAGTTCAGGTAATCCAGATATAGAATCTTTCAAGAATATTTCACAATAATGACAGATAGCAACTAAGTGCATCAAGAAATGAAAAGGCAAGTACAGCCTCTCAGGGCAACAATCACTCAACTCGTCACAACAACTCAAATCACTCGGCTCTCAGCCCTTAGCCCTCAGTACTCACACTCAATAGGTACCTGTGCGTACTGGGGGTAGGCAGACTTCGGGGGGGGGGCTCCTTTTAGCCCAGCGCTATATGCGCACAGATAACTCACGTACTGCACGGACAACTCACGTGTTATAGTATCAATATGTGAAACCGCACGGACAACTCACATGCCATAGTATCAATACCTCAGAGATAGGCCCTCGGCCTCACACAGTCATCAACCTCTCTAGTCTCTCGGGCTCTCAGAAATCACAAAGATCGGCCCTATCAAAGATAACATAGTGTATCAACAAGAATCAAGAAGGCTGAGATATGATACGCAAGTAAAACCATGACTGAGTATAAAACAACAAGTACGCGACCTCTATGGGTCCTAACAGTACCATCACATAGCCTAAGCATGATTTCTAACATGATTTGTAGTCAAATTTCTATACCATAGGGAGAGCATATAGCTAGCAACTAGTTATTCAACTTTACAGTTTCGCGGAATGGTCCAAGTCCCAATTCTGATGGTGCATGCCCACACTCCCGTCACCTAGCATGTGCGTCACCTCCAAAATACTCACATAATCCAATAATCCGGTGTTTCATACCCTCAGGACCAGATTTAAAACTATTACTTACCTCAAACTACGCAAAATACTACTCCACAATGCCTTTTCCCCTAGAATCAATCTCCAAACGTCCTGAATCTAGCCACAAGCAGTACGATATAATTAATATAGGCCTAAAGAATCAATTCCACAAACAAAACACGAAATTATAAGCCAAAATATGAAATAGGCCCCAATCAGCCCCCGGACCCACGTCTCGAAATCCGACAAAAGCCACAAAACCCAAAAGCCCATTCACTTACGAGTCTAACCATACTAAATTCATCAAAGTCCGACATCATTTGGTCCTCCAAATCCCCGAAATCCACTCTCTAATTCGCAAGCCCTAAACCCCCAAGTTTCACTTCCAAATCTCGCTAATTAGGTGGGGAAATCAGTGGGGAATCAAGATTTATGATAAAAAATGAGTACAAGAAGCTTACCTCAAAAATCCCCTCGAAAATCTTCTCCAAAATCGCCTAAGTCCGATTCCAAGATGCTGAAATAAAGCAAAAATCGCGAACCCTTGCTTTTAAAAATTCTGCCCAGGCTTTTCGCATCTGCGGATCTACTGTCACATCTGCGATGCCGCACCTGTGAAAAATCAATCGCAGGTGAGCACAATCCACTTGAAATCCCGGATTCTGCTCCTACGACTAAAGACCGCATCTGCGCGTATCGTAGGTGCCGAAGCCCATCGCACTTGTGGCTAAAACACGCACCTGCGTCCAGCTGCCCGCTTTTGCGGCCATCGCAGGTGCGGGAAAATCTTCGCACCTGCAACCTCTGATCAACTGATATTTTTCCGCTTCTGCGGTTCCTTCCCCGCTTCTGCGGGCTCGCACCTGCAGTGCCCACTCTGCAGGTGCGGTCACACCAGTAGCAGCAGCACTTCAGCTGCTTCATCAACTCAAAAATTAAGTCCGTTAACCACCCAAAATCAACCCGAGGCCCCCGAGACCTTAACCAAACATACCAATTATCCATATAGCCCTATGCGAACTTCCGGAATCAGAATCCGACCCTGATATCAAAAAGTCAACCCCCCTGTCAAACTTCCCAAAAATTTGACTTTCGCCATTTCAAGCCTAAATTAGCTACAGACCTCAAATTCACAGTCCGGACATGCTCCTAAGTCCAAAATCACCCAACGGAGCTACCAGAACCGACGAAACTCCATTTCAGAGTCTTCTTCATATAATTCTTACTACGGTCAAAATCCTACGACTTAAGCTTCCGCTTTAGGGACTAAGTTTCCCAAAACACTCATAAACTAAAAATAAGACCTCCTGACAAGTCACATAAGAAGAAACATATACAGGGAAAGCAGTAAATAAGGGATCAGGGCTAATACACTCAAAACGACCGGCCGAGTCATTACACGTGGAATGAGGAAAATACCATTAGCAAGAAGATTGGCCAGCTGACCTTGAAGGATATTAAATTGGTGGTCCCTTTTCTAGATGAACTTGAAGGATATCAAATTGTTTATCTCTATTTTGTTCTCTAGCCTTTGTCTCTTCAAGCCCTGCTATCAACTTTGCGATCTTCTTCTCCATAGATGAGCGAGTCAACCTATCAATTTCCTTGCCCTGGGCGAAAGTTCATATACCTTGCAATCCAGCCATGTAGCGCCGAAATGATCTCTATGGAAGGCCGTATGCTATCCCCTTTTTAGGACCACCGATAACATCCAACCATAAATTTTGTGCTTCTTTGGCTGAAAGGGATGGTCACTCGCCTTACTCATTCGGTGGCAAGGTCTGAGTGTACTCCTCCACATTAGTCTTGTAGCGACCCTTTATTTAGAAGATAGAAAATTATTAACTATATAATATTATAAACATTAATTTCATGTTATAGTACTTATGAAACTTACATATGTAGTCTTCTCCACATATGTAGTTCTCCTGATCCTCGACCCATCTAGATGGATATGTCGGTGCCTTCTTCTTCCGGATGTGAGTCTTCATGAATAACTCATCATGAGTCATCTTTCTCCCATATTTTTTTTCATACGAATATAATAAAACATGTTAACTAAATTAAAATATATAAATATAGTTCAATAAAAATAGAATTAAATATTTTAAGAAATTACCGGTAGTCTCCTCGCAGTCCCCATGCTCCTTGCACCCACACAGTGTAAGGAGCCTCCTTTCTTAGATGCTCGTGCCTTCTTTTCCCGTTCACTCCTCTTCTCAAATTTCTCAATCGTCCACTGCCTCAACAGATCCTACAATATGTGCGGTAGAACCCATGAAGACTTCTGCTCTTCTTCCGAGCAGAACAAAAGGAATAAGATAGTCTCTTATGACATTTGAATTCAAAATTTGCAAGAATGGCACTATTATGCCGGTCCTCCCAGGCACACTTAGTCTGCAAATGAAGTGTGTAACGTTAGATAAAATTATTATTAATATAATGCTTAAATAGATCAGAATTGTATTAACACCTTAAATTGGTTAAAAATTTGCTCCACGAGTTCCGATGGAAATTCACTCCAAGTCGCATAGGGTGCATCATACAACCGGCCAAGAGCTTCAGTGATTATCTTTGTAGTTTGATGACTAGGTATGAACCTGCAACATAGCAATTACATTAAATAAACAAGACTAGCTATTTTAATTCAGCAAAAACAAAGAAGTAATAAATAAATCTTACCCATTGCCCTCAGGCCTGATGATCATCCTATGATAACGATCATACCGCACTTCCTCTGGATCATCATCCTCTGATGAATTTGAAGCATGCGTAGAAGGTATGGCATCTGGCTCAGCGCTACTATCCCGAAGGCGAAGTCTAGAAATGCTAGGAGACAAACTTGGTGGAGAGGGAGATGGCGTCACTGATGAAAATGGATGCGATCTAGACCCCTGCTGCAATCTAAACCACTGTTGTGATCCGGGTGGCTAAAATCTAGATGGATGTGATCCTGCTGGTGGTGAAACAAGTGGAGCAGATGATGGGCGTATTACCACATGGCCCTGTGACCGCTGACTCGATGGACCCATGTAACTACATGTAGGATCTTGTGGAGGAAGCGGGGTATAGCCTTGTGGTGGAGAATGGTAAGAATACTGCTGGGAGGGTGAATGGTAGGTAGTCTGATGAGTATATGGATGTGGTGGAAAATATGTGTGCCTAGAAGATTTCTGCCGGCCATCAGCAGCAGAGGGATGTAAGTGTAGAGCGGAAGGAAGCGAGGGTGTAGCACCATCCTCATGATCAATAGTCCTCTTATCCTTCCTAGACCTACCTCGACCCCTACTGGTCATCTACATAAATTCAAGAAAATGTTAGAATTGAGAATATAACTCTACATAAGTTGAGAGCACTTAAAAAAACTAATATGCTAGTCATCTTCAAAGTATCCTTCCTCGTCCGAAACTTCTTCCTCTTCACTTATTTCATTTTTATCAGCTGATTCTTCGTCCTTATTTTCTATGATTATTATTTCCTCCATATCAACTTCTTCTAATATGCGTTGAGGATGCTCCAAGTCATTTTCTAACTGATCATCCACAATTTGGTTAACACTTGAGGTATTGTTTTGGTAAGCAACATCTAGCACATTCTCAACTTCTACCCAACCAATAGGCTTAGTTTTGATTACACCCAACCAATCAGCCTTATCCTTTCGCAATGGATATGGAGCATAATACACTTGCCTATCTTTTTCTGCAATTATCAAAGGATCATAGCTATCATGCTTCCTCTTTTTATTAACCTCAATTATGTTTTACTGCGAGTGTATATTTGTACCTCTTCTAGGTGAAAGCACTTGTATTGGAAAAGTATGATCTTCTTATTTGGCCAACCTGAATATGATAGTTCTAGAATCTCTTTGATCACACCATAATAATCATTTTCCCCATATTGGTTTCCTTCACCACCTTTGACACACGCCCCTGTCACGACCCAAAATCCTAATCCGTTATGATGGCGCCTATCTCAATACTAAGCAAGCCAATAGCCTCAATAAATCTCAATAATCCCTTAAGTTTGAAAATATAAAATTTGAATTCCATAGCAAATTTCACAATATCATATACAAAACACTCCCAAAACCCGGTATCACTGAGTACATGAGCATCTAAATAATAACAAAATCAGGCGGATAAGAACACTGTCTGAAAATATAAAGCAGTACAATAACTAAAAGGAAAGAGAGTCAAGGTCTGTAGACGCCAAGCAGCTACCTTGTTAGTCTCTAACAGTTAAATCCTCAAATCTGGCAACCGCCGTATCCGGAAGTACCTGTATATGCACACGAGGTGCTGAGTGTAGTATGAGTACAATCAACTCAATAAGTAACAAGACTAACCTCTGGGCTGAAAGTAGTGACGAGCTCCGCAGGTAGAGTACAATACATAAATAATGGTACGAAAATGTAGGCATGCTTTCAAGTTCAATAGTTAAACTCAGTACATGCAAAAATAGATCAATACTGCATGATATGAGGAATATGACATCTGAATGGAAGGACCTCAGGTACTACTAGTCACAATTCATTCGGCCACTCGGTACTGTTTATGGCCAATCCAGCCCAGGGATATTCCA
>AWOL01S0049183.1:82575-108605 GCA_000715115.1 Nicotiana otophora | reverse complement strand
GGTGGGGTGGGGTGGGTGGTTCAAAAAAACGAAAAAGTAGAAAACTGAAAATATATATTTTTTGGGGTTAGATGTGAGGGTAGTCATTTTCCTCCAATTTCAGAAAAATGTGATATCTAAAAAAATATTTTCCAAACTATTTTGTGCAACCAAACTTCCGTCATACCAAACACACCCTTACTGTTATACTTGAAAATCATGTCTATTTTCCGTAACTGTGAACCAGTTG
The DNA here is from genome assembly GCA_000715115.1 of Nicotiana otophora. Taxonomy (NCBI): domain Eukaryota; kingdom Viridiplantae; phylum Streptophyta; class Magnoliopsida; order Solanales; family Solanaceae; genus Nicotiana; species Nicotiana otophora. The sequence goes on along the minus strand of AWOL01S0049183.1, from coordinate 108,376 downwards.
AGTTATTTCATGTACTATCTTTATGATATTGTTATGAATTGTTGCTGGTTATTGGAGTTGGACTCTGACCCTTATCCCAGCTCGTCACTACTTTCAACCTAAGGTTAGGTTTGTTACTTATTGAGTACATGAGGTCGGCTGTACTCATACTACACTTCTGCACCTTGCGTGCAGTTATTGGATGATGAGGTTGTTGCGTACTGCGAAAGATGGATCTGATGATGTACATGCGTTCCAGTTATGGCTATCATTATGCCCTGGTAGCATTAGATTCGAGTTCTGTTCATTTACCTTTCAAACAGATGTTGTAATTATTTCAATTCAATTTTGTAAAGAAATCTAAATCTTAGATGCTCATGATTTGTACTACCAGTTCTTGAAACATTCTTGTATAAAAGTAGTTGTATTATCATTTCTTTTCTTAATAAATCTCAATAAATTGGATAGTTGTTAATTGGCTTACCTAGAGGGTTGGGTTAAGTGTCATCAAGACTGGATTTTAGGTCATGACACTCAAAAATCGACGATTAGGATAATTCCTATTATACATCCAACTATGATATTCCATCTACACAAAGAACAAAGAAACTACATGTTATATTAAATGAGTATTCAAATTAATTTATAGCTTAAGTTACATAATAAACTTTAGTTACAAAGTAGTAAATTTAAATAATTATACTAACTCATTCAATTAATATAGCATAATTAGTTAAGCCTAATTTTCTAAAAGCAATAAACATTAATAGAACAATATTATCCCCTAAATTAATAAATCCTAAATCTCTAAAAGCAATAAACACTAATAGAAGAATAAATTAAACCCTAAAATAATAAATTAATTCTAAAAGTAATAAACAAAAATAGAATAATATATTTAACCCTGAATTAATAAATTATTTGTAAAAGCAATAAACAAAAATAGAATAATAAATTAAACCCTAAATTTCTAAAAGCAATTAACAAAAATAGAACAATAAATTAAACCCTAAATTGTAAGAATTAAAGTAACTTAAAAGGAACTAGGTGACTAACATTCACGTGGTAGAAGTAGCGGCAATTGAGCAGTAGTGAGAAGGGAGGCAGGTGGTGGAAGAAGCAGCAGCGGTGGCGGTGGCGATGATGAGGCGGTGGGATTGAGGATTTGGGATATTAAGATAATGGCGAGTTGGGCTTTGATTTTGGGAGAGAATGAAAGTAGCAATAGATTTTGGGTGGGATTTGGGCGAAATTGCCTTAGGGTTGAAAAGGGTGTAGGAGAGAAATGGGGAAGAAAGCCCGCTGGTGGGCTCTAATTTGCAGATTTGTGACCGACTTCGGTCGGAAATGGCGGTCGGTACATTTAAGTGAAGTATTGACTGTTTGACCATAAACTTATCGACCGAATTCAGTCGGAAATCTAATTTTTATTTATTTTAAATTATTTTAATTAAAATAACAGACCGAAGTCGGTCTGTATTTAGTGAAATAGTCAATATTAATTTTTTTTTTATATATATATATATATATATATATAAATTTATGTTATATTAAAAAATAAATTGCCTCTGGGGGTAAATAATTTCAAATTTCCGACTGATTGCAGTTAGTATACTTGGAATATTTTATTTAAAACTTATTTTGGTAGATAATATGCAAGTATGACCAGGTCTTGGTCAAAGATTGACCAATCTTCGACTGACATCGGTCGAAAGTTTTATATATGTCAGACATAGCTATGTTTCTTTGCTATGGGATCACTATTTCCGACCGATGGTGGTCGATATGTTTGTGAGAAATATTTTCTTTGAATTTTGCAACAAATTTACCTATTTTTCGACCGATTTCGGTCGGTATTCTGTGGACGAGTTTTGCCATTTTTCTAGTAGTTAATTAGTATTTGGCCAAACTTTTAAAACTTGCTTCGAAGTATATTTTTCTCAAAAGTATTTTTCAACAAAGTGCTTTTGAAGAGAAGCTACGATTTTCTGCTTCTCCAAGACTACTTCTACTTCTTCTCAAATGCAAAAAAGTGCTTCTAGGATTGGAAAAGCTTGGCCAAACAAGCTATAAGTTAGCTTGTTGATCAGCAGTAGCCAAGTAAAGAGTACGTATGAGACCATGCTGCACCTTTTCGCGAATGAAATGAACAATCAATGTTGATGTTGTAATGACCTGGATGGTTGTTTTGAGAATTTAAGTCTCGTTCGGCGGTATAAGGCCTTGAGCAGCTTCGTATTATGTGTACTGACTTGCGTGCGTGGTTGAATTCAGTTACCGGATGATTCGGAGTGATTTGGGACACTTAGTCCCTAAAACGAAAGTTTAAGACTTAGGAGTTTGACCGTAGTCAGAACTGTGTGAAGTCGACTCTGGAATGGAGTTCTATCGATTCTGTTAGCTCCGTTGGGTGATTTTGGACTTAGGAACGTATCCGGATTGTGTTTTGGAGATCCGTAGCTTATTTAAGCTTGAATTGGCGAAAGTGGAATTTTTGGAGTTTTCGACCAGTAGTGGAATTTTTGATATCGGAGTCGGAATCTGATCCCGGATATTGGAGTAGGTTCGAAATCTTGAATATGACTTTTGTGCAAAATTTGGGGTCAATCGGACGTGGTTTGATAGGTTTCGGTATCAGTTGTGGAAATTTGAAGTTTCAAGTTCATTAAGTTTGAATTGGGGGTGATTCGTGATTTCAGCATTGTTTGATGTGGTTTGAGGGCTCGACTAAGTTCATATGGTGTTTTAAGATTTGGTTGGTATGATGGTCGAGGTCCCGGGGGCCTCGGGTGAGTTTCGGATGGTTAACGGAATAAATTCGGACTTAGAAGAAATCTGAAGTTTCTGCCTTCTGGTGCAATCGCACCTGCGGAACTTGGCTCGCGGCTACGACCACGCAGAAGCGCAATAGACATCCCGGGTGCGCAAGGTCCGCAGAAGCGGAAGGGATTTCCGCAGGTGTAGCCCTTTCATCGCAGGTGCGGAGGCAGAGAGGGCAAGTAATTTGCGCATAAGCGCTCATTTTGTTCGCACAAGCACATGCGCATGTGCGAGCCTAGGCTTTGCAGGTGCGAAAATGCCTGGGCAGTGTTCAAAACCGAAGGACTTCGTGATTTTTGTCATTTTGGACTTTGCAAACTCGGTTTAGGGAGATTTCTGAGAGCATTTTCGAGGGATTTTTCAGAGGAAGCTTTGGGGTAATGATTCCTAGCTTCTTTCTGGTTGTATTCCATTAATCAATAGTTGTTTTCTCCATTTAATTTCAGAGTTTTAGGATAGAAATTGGGAAAAATTCGAAGAACTTTTTCAATAAAGATTTCAAGTTTTGAAAAGGGATTTGTGGTCGGATTTGAGTAATTCTTATATGGTTTGACTTGTGAGTGAATGGGTATTCGTATTTTGTGATTTTTACCCGATTCCGAGATGTGGGCCCGGGTTGACTTTTTAGGATGAATTTTGGAATTTTTACTAAAATCTTGGTTTCATTAATTTTATTAGCCTAATATAGTTGTATTTATGATATGTAACTGCTTTGGCTAGATTTGGGCCATTCGGAGTGGGATATTCGTGGGAAAGGCATTGTGACCGATTGATTGATCTTGGTTCAAGGTAAGTATCTTGCCTAACTTTGTGTGGGGAATTTCCCCTTAGGATTTGAGTCTTCTATATTGATTGTAGTCCATGTACACGAGGTGACGAGTACGTACTCGGGCTTATTATGGAACGTTGGCCTTTTAGGATTCTTACGTCCTTATATTAACTGAGTATGTAGTTGTTCTTGATATGATTAAGTTCCTATTTACTAGTTTCACTTCTACATGCTTTAATTAGAATTAATTACTTTCAGGATTTACTCTTATTGCCTATTTGACTCTTATTTGACTTAATTGAAGATTTTACCTCCTCTATTGACATGCTATATTTTCATACTGCTTATCTTTATTTGGAATTATTATTATCTCATCCTATAATTTGTTCAGTCTTAATTTAGGTTATAAATCTTTTTCCGCTGCTTATTCTTAATTGAATTGTTGAATATCCTTCGAAATTCCTCAACCTTAAAAGAAGTTTTAGATATCCTATATCTTAGTCGACTTGTTTTATTTCGAACTTATTTGACCCGTGTTAGATTCCCTGTTGTTGAAATGTATATTGTGGGATCATTTTTACATATTAGTTTTCCCTTGTTGAGCTATTCTCTTTACGTCTGACATCCTTTAGTATGGTTATTCCTTGTGAATTGGTTCTACCGTTTTTTTATGAATTAAAGTTCTTGAGTTGATTTACTTATCGTACTTTGTATTATTGTCATTGTTGTTATTGTTGTACTTGTTATTGTGATACACGAGGTTTCTGCCGTGCGGTTGTTATTATTGTAATGCACGAGGTTTCTGCCGTGCGGTCGTTATTATTGTGATGCATGAGGTTTCTGCTGTACGGTTGTTATTATAGGGTTGCACGAGGTTTCTGCCGTACTATAGTTACTCTTGATATTTGCACATACGGTGTGACAAGGTGGGATATGTATGTATATGTATATATATATATATATGTGGGTTGCGCAAGTGGCGAAACAAGGTGGGAGCATTATTATGCACGTGTGGAGAGACAAGCTAGGCATTTATGTTACTATTGCACACGTGGCGTGACAAGGTGGGCTATGTTAGGGATTGATTTGTGGCCTAGCGGCATTCTTGTTGTTGATATTTGTGAAGTGGTATACGTACCTGTGTGAGCTTTATCTTGTGAAAGCTGTGAGAAAATATTCTACGTGTTGTCCGTTCTTTTTCCTTATGCTTATTTGCTGATATGGACTATGGTAGGACACTTGTACAAGCATACACGTAGTTAAGCACTCTTATCAGATAAGAGGTATTCTTGATATCGTTGAGCATAGATGCTCACCCTTGTTTACTTGCCTTCTATGTGAGAATGGCTCTATTGGCAGGTGAGTCGTTAGTGCGGTTATGAGGGCACAAGATGCCAAGTGTTAGGGTTCAAGTATTGAAACCCGTGAGTTATGAATTGTCCAAGGTTCGATACCTTGTGTAGTTGTTGACTAAAACCTGATGTAAAAGCGGTTGTAGTTGCTGAGTTATTACTTGTCCTTGCTGTATTTGTGATTCTCGATTTAGGTTGTGTTCCATTCATTTTTCTGTGTCATTTTTCATGATATTTCGCTGACACATGTTGTTTCCTTCCTTATTTCCATTACTGTACTGTGAGCCATATTGCATAGTCTTATGTAGACATCATACTTCTTCTGCTCATATACTTGTACCTGTTTAGTTAATTAGGCCAGTTGGAGTCTTGAGTGTTCCTCGTCACTACTCCATCGAGCTTAGTCTTGATACTTACTGGGCATCGCTGTGGTGTTCTCATGCTACTCTTCTGCATATTCTTTTATGCAGATCCAGGTATTTGTTCATTAGCTAGCCGTGTGGACTGTTGCTGCGGAGACTCAAGGTAAACCTGCCGCTGCGTTTGCAAGCTTCGGAGTCTCCTTCAAATTTTTGTTTTGCACTGTTTATTCATATTTCTGGACAGTTGTATTTAGAGGCTTTCTAGCAAAAAAACAACTCAGTAGAGCTTATGACTTGTACTACCAGTTTTGGGAATTGTAAGAGATTCTTTTTAAATAATGTTGTTGTTTCAATTATTGTTAGGCTTACCTAGTCCCTAAGACTAGGTGCCATCATGATACCCAAACGGAGGGGAAATTGGGTCGTGACAAGTTCGTATCAGAGCGCTAGGTTCATAGGTGCTACGAGTCATGAGCAAGTTTAGTAGAGTCTTGCAGATCGGTACGGAGACTCTGTACTTATCTTCGGGAGGCTACGAAATAATTAGGACAATCTCACTTCTTTCATTCCTATCGTGTGAGCTTATTGATCTCGGAGTTTGAACTTTTATCATTCCATTCTCTCACAGATGGTGAGGACACGAGCTGCAGTTATCGACAACGCTACTCCCGAAGTGGTATCGCTAGAGGCAGAGGCCAACGAGGAGTAAGTGTCGTAGCCAGAGGACCTACCAGTGCAGCAGTTGAGGACCCGCCAGTAGTTCCACTTGGGGAGCAGGTACCAGAGGCGCCTGCTGTTACCCCCTGACTTCAAGAGACCTTAGCATAGTTCTTGAGCAAGTTTGGTACATTGGCTTAGGTGGGGTTGATTCCGGTTGCATCAGCTACTTCATAGACCAGGGGACGAACCCAGACTCCCGCTGCCCACACCCCAGAGCAGTGAGCTCATGTTAGTCAGGTTCCATGTGTCATGGCAACACAGCCTGTGGTTCCAGTTCAGCCCGTGGTCAGGGCAGCAACATCTGAGGAAGAGCATCTTAGACTTGCAAGGTTCAAGAAATATGACCCTCCTACATTCAGTGGTTTGGATTCAGAGAGTGCGCAGGGTTTTCTGGAGGAGTGTCACCGCATTCTCCTTTCTATGGGTATTGTGGAGACGAGCGGGGTTGCTTTTAGTACATTCCAGCTTAGGGGAGCGGCTTATCAGTGGTGGCGGGCATATGAATTGGGTAGCCCAGTCGAGTTAGCTTCACTTATATGGGTTCAGTTTTCAGAGATGTTCCTGAGAGAGTTTGTACCTCAGTCCCTTCGAGATGCATGGCACGCGGAGTTTGAGCAGCTGCACCAGGGCACTATGTTAGTGTCAGAGTATGCCGTGAGATTTAGTGATTTGGCCAGGCATGCACCTACTTTGGTCGCCACAGTTAGAGAGCGTGTTCGTAGATTCATTGAGGGACTAAGGCATGATATTCGATTCAGCATGGCTCGGGAATTAGAGTCAGATGTTTCGTTTCAGCAGGTGGTAGGGATCGCTTGCCGAGTAGAGGGCATGTGGGACCAGGAGAGCGAAGACAGGCGAGGCCATGAGAGAGAGTACTAGCGAGGTTAGGAGAGAGAGGACAGGGGGGTGAGGAGGCCTCGTAGATCAGAGGGATCTACCGGTCCATATTTTGGAGGCATGGTACGACATGGTGGAGGTTTTGTGGGTCTGCCAGTTTAGTTGGCACTTCAGGCTTCGCACAGTGTTTCAGGTGCTCATGGGTCTTAGAGTACCCGTACCGCACAGTTCCCACATCCACGTCAGCAGAGAGGTTGCTTCGAGTATGGCGATACCAGCCATAAGGTGAGAGATTGTCCTAGACTTCCAACAGATGTGTCACAGCGGGGTATTCAGGTGAGTAGAGGGCGCCCAAGAGGGGAAGGCCCATCCCGTTGATGTGTCTCATATAGTAGGTTGGAGGCCACTGTGCTAGATGATGTCATACAGGTATGATTTTGATTTGTTACAGAGGGGCACCATTCGTATTTTGATTCGGTTCTGATTATCGGGGCGAGTTCCCCTATTTGTTGTCCCACCTATGGGTGAGTTCATGACTTAGTATTATGTTTAGGTGTTTACCCCTATTGGGAGATTCTATGAGTGGTAGCCCATGTCTATCGTTTGTTTCTATTCATTATTGAAAGTTACGAGACTGAAGTGAATTCATGTTGTCCATTATGGCAGGTTTGATGTGATTCCTGAGTAAATTGGTTACGATTTGTGATTTGATACTCTACCGGGGTGAGAGTTTAGTAAGTGGTGTGATTTTATTGGCAGAATTGAATTATTGGAAGATTTCCATTGGTATGATATGTATTCGACTTATGATTCAAAGTTGAGAGTGAGACCCTCGCGATTCCATGTGATTTGATATGTTTGAGCCGGGCTACGTGCCACGGTAGAAGGTTATACCAAGATGAGATCCTTATGATTTGTTCATGTACTTTGATTTTTCCTTCTGAATTGATTCGTAGTATGATAATATTAGAGAGTTGTGCTTGTCGGGCTTGTTTGATATTTCCCTTATGTGTTTCTCTTTACATATTCAATCATTTTCGTTCTGTGCTTCTCGAGTTTTAGCTTGCGAGGTGTGTGCCTGGTGGTATTAGTTGTGACTTGTTGATTCGCGTGTATAGTTAAGAGGTCTTCATGTTTCTTGCATTGTTGTCAGTGTTGTGGAGGTTTGAACAAGATTCTAACGGATATGAGGCTAATTGCCGGTGCTGGTTTTGACTACGGGCAGCTATTGCGATCAGAAATTTTATTATGGGCCTATGTGTAGTGTGTCTTGTTTGTGTGGCCATACCTTGTGGGTGTAGGCATAAGTTGTTATAGCTGGTTGAGACTGATACCGGTTATGGATTTAGAATCGGTCTTTTGAAGATAAATGGAAGGTGAAAATTTGGACTCTAAGGCTTATCTGTGTTGATAGAAAGGATAAATTACAGTTGGGATGGTGTCATTAGGCTTATGTGGATTGGGGTGATGTGGGGTCCCCCGCAGGTGTAAGTTGGATATGTACTTTCAGTGATTCGAAGACTTCTAGGCGATTCTTAACACGTTCGAAGACGAACATTTGTTTAAGAGGGGAAGGATGTAACGACCCGGCTGATGGTTTTGAGAATTTAAGTCCCGTTCCGCGGCATAAGGCCCTGAGAAGCTTTGTATTATGTGTATTGACTTGCGTGCGTGGTTGCATTCAGTTACCAGATGATTCAGAGTGATTTGGGATACTTAGTCCCTAAAACGAAAGCTTAAGTCTTAGGAGTTTGACTGTAGTCGGAACTGTATGAATATGACTCCGGAATGGAGTTTTGTCGGTTCTATTAGCTTCGTTGGGTGATTTTGGACTTAGGAGCGTGTCCGGATTATGTTTTGTAGGTCCGTAGCTTAGTTAGGCTTCAATTGGCAAAAGTTGAATTTTTAGAATTTTGGACCGGTAGTGGAATTTTTGATATCGGAGTCGGAATCCGATCCCGAAAGTTGGAGTAGGTCTGAAATGTTGATTATGACTTGTGTGCAAATTTTGGGGTCAATCGGACGTAGTTTGATAGGTTTCAGCATCGTTTTTGGAAATTGAAGTTTCAAGTTCATTAAGTTTGAATTGGAGGGTAATTCGTGATTTCAGCGTTGTTTATTGTGGTTTGAGGGCGCAACTAAGTTCGTATGGTGTTTTAGGATTTGGATGTTATGTTGGTCGAGTTCCTGGGGGCCTCGGGTGAGTTTCGGATGGTTAACGGAATAAATTCGGGCTTAGAAGAAATCTGAAGTTTCTGCCTTCTGGTGCAATCGCACCTGCGGAACTTGGCTCGTAGGTGCGACCACGCAGAAGCGCAATGGACATGCCGGGTGCGCAAGGTCCGCAGAAGCGGAAGGGATTTCCGCATGTGCGGCCATTTCATCACAGGTGCGGAGGCAGAGGGGGCAAGTGATTTGTGCGGAAGCGCTCATTTTGTTCGCACAAGCGCACGCGCAGGTGCGGAAATGCCTGGGCAGTATTCCAAACCGAAGGGCTTCGTGATTTTTGTCATTTTGGACTTCGCAAACTCGGTTTAGGGCGATTTGTGAGAGCATTTTGCGAGTCATGTTTCAGAGGAAGCTTTGGGGTAATGATTCCTAACTTGTTTTTGGTTGTATTTCATTAATATATAGTTGTTTTCTCCATTTAATTTCGGATTTGTGGGGTTGAAATTGGGAAATATTATAAGAACTTCTTCATTAAAGATTTCGAGTTTTGAAAGGGGATTTGTGGTTGGATATGAGTAATTCTTATATGGTTGGACTCGTGAGCGAATGCGTGTTCATATTTTGTAATTTTTACCTGATTCCGAGACGTGGGCCCGGGTCGACTTTTGTAGGATGAATTTTGGAATGTTTACTAAAATCTTGATTTCATTAATTTGATTATCCTAATATAGTTGTATTTATAATATGTAATTATTTTGGCTAGATTTGGGCCATTCAGAGTGGGATATTCGTGGTAAAGGCATTGTGACCAATTGATTGAGCTTGGTTCAAGGTAAATATCTTGCCTAACCTTGTGTGTGGGATTTTCTCTTTGGATTTGAATCTTCTATGTTGATTGTAGTCCATGTACACGAGGTGACGAGTACATACTCGGACTTATTGTGAAAAGTTGGCCTTTTAGGGTTCTTAGGTCCTTATATGCACTGAGTATGAAGTTGTTCTTGATATGATTAAGTTCCGATTTACTAGTTTCACCTCTACATGCTTTAATTAGAATTAATTTCTTTTAGGATTTACTCTTATTGCCTATTTGACTCTTGTTTGACTTAACTGAAAATCTTACCTCCTCGATTATCATGCTCTCTTTTCATACTGCTTAATTATATTTGGAATTATTATTATCTCATCCTATAATTTGTTCAGTCTTAATTGAGGTTATAATTATCTTTCTGCTGCTTATCCTTAATTGAATTGTTGAATATCCTTTGAAATTCCTCAACCTTAAAAGAAGTTTTAGATATCCTATATCTTAGTCGACTTGTTTTATTTGGAAATTATTTGACTCGTGCTAGATTCCCTGTTGTTGAAATGTATATTGTGGGATCGTTCCTACATATTAGTTTTCCCTTGTTGAGCTATTCTCTTTACGCCTGACATCCTTTACTGTGGTTATTCCTTGTGAATTGGTTCTATCGTTTCTTTGTTAATTAAAATTCTTGAGTTGATTTACTTGTCGTACTTTGTATTATTGTCGTTGTTGTTGTTGTACTTATTATTGTGATGCACGAGGTTTCTTCCGTGCGGTTGTTATTATGGGGTTGCACGAGGTTTCTGTCGTTCTATAGTTACTATTGATATTAACACATGTGACGTGACAAGGTAGGATATGTATATATATATATATATATATATATATATATATATATATGTGTGTGTGTGTGTGTGTGTGTGTTGGAGGGGGGGGTTTCGCATGTGGCGAGACAAGGTAGGAACATTATTATGCACGTGTGGCGAGACAAGGCTGACATTTACGCTACTATTGCACACGTGACGAGACAAGGTGGGTTGTGTCAGGCAGTGATTTGTGATGATTTGTGTCCTGGGGCATTCTGTTTTTGATATTTGTGAAGTGGTATACGTACCCGTGTGAGCTTTATCTTGTGAAAGCTGTGAGAAAATATTCTACGTGTTGTCCGTTCTTTTTCCTTTTGCTTATTTGCTGATGTGGACGTAGGACACTTGCACAAGCATACACGTAGTTAAGAACTCTTATCAGATAAGAGGTGTTTTTAATATTATTGAGCATAGATGCTCACCTTTGTTTACTTGCCTTCTATGTGAGAATGGCTCTATTGGCACGTGAGTCATCAGTGCGGCTATGAGGTGTTATGAGCGCACAGGATGCCAAGTGTTAGGATTCAGGTATTGAGAGCCGTGAGTTGTGAATTGTCCGAGGTTCGGTACGTTGTGGAGTGGTTGACTAAAACCTGATGTAAAAGCGGTTATAGTTGCTGAGTTATTACTTGTCCTTGTTGTATTTGTGATTCCGGATTTAGGTTGTGTTCCATTCATTTTTCTGTGTCATTTTTCATGATATTTCGCTGGCACTTGTTGTTTCCTTCCTTATTGCCATTACTATAATGTGGGCCATATTGCATAGTCTTTATGTAGACATCATACTTCTGATGCTCATATACTTGTACCTATTTAGTTTATTAGACCAGTGTGTGTCTTGACTGCTCCCCGTCACTACTCCACCGAGGTTAGTCTTGATACTTACTGGACACCGCTGTGGTGTGCTCATGATACTCTTATGCACATTGTTTTGTGCAGATTCAGGTATTTGTTTGTTAGCTAGCTGTGTGGACTGTTGCTGCGGAGACTCAATGTAAACTTGCTGCTTCGTTCGCGGGCTTCAGAGTCACCTTCAAGTTTTTGTTTTGCACTGTTAATTCCTATTTTTGGACAGTTATATTTAGAGGCTTTCTAGAAAAAAAAGAAAAAAAAACTTTGTATAGCTTATGACTTGTACTACCGGTTTTGAGAATTGTAAGAGATTCTATTTAAATTATATTGTTGTTTCAATTGTTGTTAGGCTTACCTAGTCCCTAAGACTAGGTGTCATTACGATACCCAAACGGAGGGAAAATTGGGTCGTGACAGATGTGCTTGGTGTACTCGTGAAAGATAGGGCTGGTTGTTATCTGGATAGCAGACTTGCTATCACAATATATAGGAACATGCATAGACATTTATACACACAATTCTCTGAATAAGCCAAGCAACCAAACAACTTCAGCAACAGTAGAAGCGTAAACGCTTCTGTATTCAACAACTAGTGAACTTCTAACAATTGTGGATTATTTCTTGGACTTCCATGAGATTAAAGCGTGACCAAACTTAACAAGATACCTAGGGATAGACCTAGACATCCTACTGTTGGGGAAAGTACCGGGATTAGTATCACAGAAAGCTGTAAGAGAAGTAGAATAATTTGCTTTCATCAGAATCCCTAAATGTTGTCTGAGCTTGATGTATTTGACAATACTAGTTGGAAGTTGAAAAATAGATTTCATGCCAATTGCACACTTAGCTTTTGGTATAGGTGTCACCGGGCTAGTAAAATTTGATAGAGATGAAATTGGAGCTCTTGATTTTTTTTTACTTTCATTTTTTTGTTTTGGGCTCCACAAAAATTTGTCGATATTTCCGGTTAAATCTTCTTGTTTCTAGAAATCCATTTTCTTTACAATATAAATTAAGCTAAGAATCTCACTAACCAACCACTAGTTTGAATTGACCAAGAAAAAATATCATTCTTTTAGCTCTGAACTAAGCCTTCGTAATTCAGAATTGTTTTTCGAATTTACGGTTTATTCATTTTTATTTGAGGTAAATTCGAAATTGTTCGAATTGTGTAATCATCAATTAATGACAATGGTAAGCGACCCAAAGCGATTTGATTATAATTCAATTCATGACGATCATAAGTAAAAAGTTCATATTCTTCGGTCATTGATAAATAATTTGTTGGACAATACTGAATTCAATTACCATAAAATATGACCAAGCAGACCTTGTCCGCTCGAAAGGACACAACCTTCCAAGTGCAGCCTCCATGTGAGAGGCTCTAGGATTATTCATGGATTGGCAAGGATATTGGACTGCGAACGAGATGTCAGATCAAGTGATGGTGAGACACAATAATTTGCAAGCAATCTTTGATATGGACCTGGATAATCTAAAGGCTAATCCCTGGTGATACCTACATAATCATCAAATTTAGTGGTGGTGAATTTCAAATTCTGCTCCATAGTATAGGCCATAGGTATAGACCCTGACAATTCTAAGTCAATAATTAACTCAGTGCATATTTTCTCTAATGTATGAGGATTCCATCTTTACTTCTTGCAAATTCAATCCCCAAGACTAAATCTTTAATCTTGAAGCTATTACGTTAGAAACTCTATGTGTCTTAAATCAATTGAAGGTCATTCCCAGTACTAAGCAGGTTATCAACATAGACCAATACCACTACTGTCTTCTTTGCTACCCGCTTCGTGAACAAATATTAATCCAAGTGACTCTACTAAAGGCCAAACGTCAAAAGTATAGAAGTCAATTTGATATTTCACTGTCTAAAGGCTTGCTTAAGTCCATAAAGAAACTTAAGCAACATGCAGACAGATGACTTATCTCAAATCCAGTGGAACCCTATGGAACATGCATATACTTCCTCTATAAGATTCCCTTGCAGGAAAAAATTATAGACATCCATTTGATGGATGATCCAATACTTTGAAGCTGCTAACGCAATTACATTCCTGACTGTCACCATTTTAACCACTGGTGAAAAAGTCACATGATAATCCAAACCCTTATTTTGATTGCATACGTTGGCTACAAACCTAGCTATGAATCTCTTAACTTCACCATTGGCTTTATACTTGATCTTGTAAACTTACTTCTAACTTATGCATTTCTTCCCTTTAGGCAAAGAAATAATCTCCCATATCTTGCTATCCTCTAAAGCTTTGATTTCTACCTTCATTGCTCCAATCCACTATCCATCCTTGGGTACCCTATGGTAGCTTTGAGGCTACTCCTCAGTAGACAAAAATTAGAAAGATAACTCTAGTAGTTGGGAGATAAGACATCATGCCCTAAAACATTAAAGATAGGATATTTGCAGCAAACAACTGCATTTCTTTTGCCAGTCCTGACAATCTTTGAACCAAATAGGTGGCTTAGAGACTATAGTAATCCTTTTAACATCAATAGCTTGAGGAATTACTTCAACAGTTTCCAACTCAACTGATGGATTTGTTTCAAAATGAATTACAGTATCCTTTGAGCCAGGTGAAGACCTCTTACCGAACTAAATTGGAGAAGAGTTTGTATCATTATCAATAACTTGCTCAGGTGCAATATGAATAGTATTGCTAGCTGGTACAAGAACCTGATCAAACTCTGAAATAGTATAAGGAATGATATGAAGGCCCAAAAATGAGTTATCTGAATCAACAAACAAATTGTGGAAGAGGAATGCATTTTTATAGAAGAGCACATCTTTGCTAATGAAGATAGAATTATTCTCAAAATCAAGATACTAATACCCTTTCTGATGAGCTGTATAACTAAGGAGAACATATTTTACAGCCTTGGGTCCAAACTTATTAGACCTAGGTAAAGAAGTAGCAATGCATAGTCAGCCCAGTACCCTCATATGTGAGAGGGAAGGCTACTTATTATACATCAGTTCATTTGGAGATTTATGTCTAAGTACAGAAGAAGGGACCCTGTTGATAATATAGATTACAGTTTCAATGCAATGTCCCCAGTACCGAGCTGGTATATGTCCCTAAATAAGTGCCCTGGCAGTTTTCAATATGTGTCTATGTCTTCTTTCAAGCATACCATTCCGTTGAGCAGTATAAGGACAAGAACTTTGATACTAAATGCTATGTGATTGGAACAATTCCTTGCAAGTATTATTGAAGAACTCACTATCATTATCTGACCTAAATATTTTAACTAATTTTCTAAACTGTGTCTGAACTAGAGCAATAAAATTCTTAAGCAGAAACACAATATTAGATTTAAGTCTCGTAAGAAATTCCCAAGTCCATCTAATACAATCATATACTAACGTGAGAAAAAAACTAATACCGTCGTGAGTAGCTACTCTATGTGGACCCCAGACATTCATGTGTCTCAAGTAAAAACACTCTTGACTTTTACTATGACTAACTAAAAATGGAACACTAGTTTGTCTAGATCAAGGACACACTTCGCACTTATTCAGCAAAAATCTGATTGATAAGCTATTATAATATTTGAAATGAGAAATTCTCATGAGGACTGGCATAGGAACGCTCCCCATCCTTTTATGCCATATATCTACATTCTCCTCCTTTGTGACAGAAAAATACTACCGAGCCTTGTGATTCTAATATCCTCCTGATGTGGACAAGCTATACATTCCATCTTCCTATTTATCAATATCCTTCACCCTCTTAGATAAATGATCCTGAAAGACACAGAATGTAGGTAAAAAAGCCACACAATAATTTAATTTTTTGTCACTTTAGATACAGATAAAAGATTGAACCTAAATGCTAGCACACACAGAATATACTTAACAGTATCACCTCCTGAAAGTTGACTAGTTCCTACATGAGTGACCTTTGTTGACTTACATGTGGATAGCTGCACTTGTCATGTATTATCTACTAATTATTTCCAATCATATAGTTGGTAGCACCAGTATGTATGATCCACTCAACACTTTCAACATTGTTTATATTCCTAACTATACTGCAAAAATATTTAATTATTATATAAGTACTAGCATCATAATGTATTGTTTTCTCAACGTATGAAATATTTGAAAATACTGCTCTGGAGTAAAAATTGTGCAGGAACTTCAGCATTGCATCCTTGTAGTTGTGTAGTTCCAGTATTGTTGGTCAGAGGCATTCCATTATGTGTATGTCTTGTGCTGGCAGTCAGAGGTATTCCATAACCTTTCAACTGAGTAATGTTGGATTTTCTTTTGGTCTTGATATCATATCGATATCCAATAATTTCATAACAATATTTTTTTTCATATCATATTTTATGCAATATTCACATTTCATTAGTTGTAACATTCTTCTGTAATGTGAGCTTTCAAATAGCAGAAATCACACTCTAAATTGTAATTTTATTTCTGTCTATTCCCTGACTGCGCAGTGAATATAGCAATTGATTTATCATTCCCACACCTACTAAAATAATTTCCTGAGACTAATCTCATTCTTTCATCATGTACAATCATAGCATAGTCCTGATTGATTGTAGGCATACTAGACATCAAAAGCATTTGGCACCTTGACTGTTCAAAACTCTTGTTTAATCCTTTCAAATTTTGTAACAAATGTTGAACTCCCATTGCTCTACATAATGCTTGGCTGAAGAAGGTGGGACAATGAGCCATACTCAGCCTAGAGGTCTTTTGATTTTCTAAACTATAATGACAGAGGAGATACCTTGAGTCGAAGTAAAGATCTCTTTGTGCAAGTAGTAAAGCCTTGAAGTGTTTACCTTGTCAAATAGTTTTTCTGCCAAAACTGTATGCATAGTTGAATAAATAGTACTCATGTATAATCCTTACTAACATTGCTCATTAACCACGAAGTGGCTATGGCATTGCGGCAATCCCACTGATTCCTTAATTCGACACCAAAATCCTCTTATAGAACCATCAACAAGATAAAGCTTATTCTTTCCCAGAAGCTCCACCTATATCACGTGACTCAAAATTGTATAATTTCCCATCCCTACCAGTAACAATCCTACTGACGTAGATCTTGGGCATCACAAGAATATAGATATATTGGATGATTGTGATCACACATCCGCCCCTTACTTTACCAGCAACGACAACTCCGCTAGTCTCTGTAGTGTTAGAATTATCCAAAATTGCCATGTAAATGCAGAAACAATAGTGTTCTATGATAGAAAGTGAGTAAATTCTTGTGATCTTTTTTTCAATTGCTTGAAAATATTCCTAGAACTACTCGAGTGAAGGCTCTGATACCATATTAAATTTCATGAATTGAAGGTTGGAAGAACTCCTAAAGTAGAGTATGTGAAGTGCGAAGAAGAATTGAGAGCATTATGGAAATAAATTTTATCATCTCAATTGCATTTTGTACGGAAGAAGTGAAGTATCTGCGTATATCAAACAAGGTAACATGTACTAGCCATTAACTGATCCAGTTATCATCTAACTATCTATTCTAATAACAACCAACTAACTAACAATTAACTCTACATGATAACTAAGGCTAAAGCTAATAGTTATGGTTAAATTAAGTGACATCACATGTGATAGGCATATGCTCTATATATAATTTTATCTTACCCTAAAATAATAAAAAATGAATTTCTAGATTCAGTCAACTAACAATCTCTTTAATCTATACAAATTGGCATATATGTCGATGACTGTCCATATCACCACACGTTTAAGATCGGGGTGTAATTGTCACGATTCAAAACTCAATATGTCGTGATGGAACCTATCATAGTACTAGGCAAGCCGACAACCACAAATAACCACGCATTTTTAAATTGGAACCATGATAAAATAAGTTGAACAGTGAAAATCTCATAAATAACCAATAAAAAAATACCGTGACTCAATACAAAATTCTCCCAAAATCCGGGTGTCACGAAGTACATAAGCTACTAAATATCAACCTAGTCAAAACTACTAATACAACTGTCTGGAAAGATGGAACAACGCTAAGCAAAAGGAAAAGAAGGAGATTCGAGGTCTGTGGACGTTAAGGCAACTACCTCAAAAGCCTCCAAGCAAATGAAGTTTCGAATCTAGCAACCGCCATGTCTGGAAGCACCTGAATTTACACATGAAGTGCAGAGTGTAGTATGAGTACAATCGATCCAATGTACTCAATAAGTGACAGGACTAACCTTGGGCTAAAAGCAGTGACGAGCTCAAATTGGTACAGTCCAAATCCAGATTATAACAATACATGTACGACAGAAAAAAAATGACAGTAATAACTCAAAGAAATCTCATAATTTGTTTGTACACAGTACATAAATGTAGACATGCTTTCAAGTTTAATAGTTTAAGTTAAACACGGATAAAATATGCCTAAGTGTGAGATATGAGGAATGTTACATCTCTATATCTACATGTCAAATGTGTATGTAACATGTAACGCATCATAATTATAACCTCACCTACTCACATTCTCATAGCACTCAATCTGACAGTCTCAACTCCCACTTATCTCGCTCAATCACTCAGCATTGTATAGTACCTGCACTTATTGCTAGTATGTCAGACTTCGGAGGGGCGGACCCTACCTAAGTGCTAGTATAAAGCCAATCTGACCTGCTACAATGTCCAGCCCGATCCCATAATAGTAATACATAAAGTCTTTAAGGCTTACTGCAGCGTGCAGCCCGATCCATAATAATAATAATATATAAAGCCAAGAAGGCCTGTTGCGGCATGCAGCCCGATCCACAACCTCACTCATAACACGGTTCTCAGGCCCCAACTCAGTCATCAATCTCTCCAGTCTCTCGCACTCACAAATCTCATGACAATCAGCTCAATAATTATAATATAATGTAACAATAAATGGCAACGACGACGAAGACATGATATGCAAATGATATGTATGACTGAGTACATAATTACAAATTAAAATAATTCAACAGCAAAACGACCATTTTGGGTCCCAACAATACCAGCATATAGCCTAAGCATGATTTCTAACATGAATCATAGCTCTATTTCTCTAACACATGGAGAATACACGAATAATAACAACATTAGATGACTACACAGTTCCGCGGAATCAATCGAGTCACAATTACAATGGTGCTTGCCCACACGCCCATCACCTAGCATGTGCATCACTTCAACACCAACAACATAACACACATTTTAGGAATTCATACCCTCAGAACCAAGTTTAGAATTGATACTTATCTCAAACAGCGCAAATCTCTACTCCAACAAGCCCTTGCCTTGCGAATCGGCCTCTGAACGATTCGAATCTAACCATAAACAACTTAATACAATGAACACAAGCTATAGGAATCAATTATATATGATAAAGCTATGTTCTTTAACATAATTCAAAAAGTCAACCCAAAAGGTCAAACCCCAAGCCCATGTCTCACAATCCAACAAAAGTTACAAAATCCGAACACTCATTCAATAACAAGTCTCACATACCAAAGTTACTCGATTCTGACATCAAATCGTCATTCAAATTACCAAATCTAACTCTTCAATCCCTAACCCAAAATTTCCCAAATTCCACCTTAAAAACACATAATCCAGGTGGGAAATCCAATGGGTGTTCAATATTAACGGATAAAAGTGACCAAAAGTTACTCAGCTACTGAAATCTAGTATAACCCCTCTCAAAAATCGCATCCAACCAAGCTTGCAAAGTCCAAAAATAAGAAACACCTCTAAACCCATGATTTTATCATCTGCCCAAGCCTCTTCGCACCTGCAGACTTCCCAGCCGCACCTGCGGCTTCGCTTCTGCGGAAAAAGGTCCGCTCCTGCAGAAGTCACTTAGGAACCCGACCATCCGCACATGCGACCCAAAACCTGCACCGGCGAGACTGCTTCTGCCGTCTGCTCCTCGCTTCTGCCCATCTGCGCCTGCATATTCCCATCCGCTTCTGCGAAGCCAACCACGTCTACCCTACTCCGCACCTGCGGAGCCTCATCGCATTTGCGGTCTCGTAGATACGGAAGACTTCCTCGCACCTGTGACCACTTCCCAACACCCACAAGATCGCACCTGTGATTGCTCACTCACTTATGTGGTCTCACACCTGTGACCAAATTCTTCGCAGGTGCGATTTCACCATGCCTGGAGCAATTTAGCAATTTCCACAAGTCCAAACTCATTCCGATTTCAACCCGAGTCACTCCTGAGGCCTCCAAACATTCCAACACATCCCAAATCATGATACAAACTTAATCGAGGCCTCAAATCACATAAAATAAACATCAACAACATGAATCACACCTCAATTCAACCCTAATGAAACTAATGAATTTCCAACTTCTACAATCGATGCCGAAACCTATCAAACCAACTCCGACTGACCTTAAATTTTGCACACAAGTCATAAATGATACAACAGATATATTCTAACTTGCGGAACTAAAATATGAGACCGGTAATCACAAAATCAACTCTCGATCAAACCCCACAACTCTCTAAACTTTAACTTTTTCAACTTTTGCCAATTCAAGCCGAAATCACCTATGGACCTCCAAATCAATATTCGTATACACTCCTAAGTCCAAAATCATCATACAACGCTATCGAAACTATCAAAACTCCATTCTTGAGCCATTTACACACAAGTCAACCTCTGGTCAACTCTTTTAACTTAGGCTTCAAACCTTGGGAATAAGTGTCCCAACTTATTTCGAAACATCCCCAGAACCAAATCAACCACCCCGGCAAGTTACATAACAATACATGAGCATAGAATAAGCAATAAATGAGGGAACGGGGCTATACTACTTAATGACCAGCCGGGTCCTTACATTATCCCTCTCTTAAACAAACATTCGTCCTCAAACGGGTCTAGAATCATACTTGGAGTCTCAAGTAGGTGGATATCTGCTCCGCATCTCCCGCTTGGTCTCTCTAGTAGCCTCCTCAACTGGCTGACCTCTGAACTGCATCTTCACTGTAGCTATATTCTTTGACCTTAACTTTCGAACTTGCCGATCCAAAATGGCCACCGGCTCCGCATCATACGTCAAATACCCATCAAACTAAACCGTGCTGAAGTCCAAAACATGAAACGGATCACCAAAATACTTCTGGAGCATGGAAACATGAAACACTGGATGAACACTCGATAGACTAGACGGCAGTGCAAGCTTGTAAGCCACCTTCCCAATCCTCTCAAGCACCTCAAAAGGGCCAATATACTGAGGGCCCAACTTGCCCTTCTTCCCGAACCTCATAACACCCTTCATTGGTGAAACTCTGAGCAATACCTTCTCTTCCACCATGTAGAAAACATCACAAACCTTCCGATCGGCGTAACTCTTCTGTTTAGACTGCGTCGTGCGAAGCCGGTCCTAAATCAACTTAACCTTTTCTAAAGCATCCTGGACCAAGTCAGTACCTAATAGCCTAGCCTTACCCCGCTCAAACCAACCAACTGGAGATCGACACCGCCTCCCATACAAGGCCTCATACGGAACCATCTAAATACTCGACTGGTAGTTGTTGTTGTAGGAAAACACTACAAGCGGTAGAAACTGATCCCAAGAACCCTCGAAATCCATGAAATAATTGCGTAGCATATACTCTAATATCTGAATGGTGCGCTCGGACAGTCCGTCCATTTGAGGGTGGAATGTTGTACTCAACTCAACTTGTGTGCCTAACTGTCGCTGCACAGCTCTCCAAAATTGTGATGTGAATGGCGTGCCCCAATCTGAAATGATAGACACCTCAGCCAACCGCTCCAAAGAATAGGTAGTCTCCACTTGAATGAAATATGATGATTTGGTCAACCGATCCACAATCACCCAAATAGCATCAAACTTCCTCGAGGTCCGTGGGAGCCCAACTATGAAGTCCATGGTGATACGCTCCCATTTCCACTCCAGAATCTCAAGCCTCTGAAGCAAACCGCCCGGCCTCTGATGCTCGTACTTCACATGCTGACAATTCAAGCACCGAGCTACAAACTCCACTATGTCTTTCTTCATCCTCCTACACCAATAGTGCTACCTCAAGTCCTAGTGTCGCGCCCCTTTTTCTTGTGAAATCGGGTTTCGACATGTGACAACTCTTTTAAGGAAAGGTGTTAAAAGAGAGAGTCGCCACCTAACAG
This sequence comes from Nicotiana otophora, assembly GCA_000715115.1. NCBI lineage: Eukaryota > Viridiplantae > Streptophyta > Magnoliopsida > Solanales > Solanaceae > Nicotiana > Nicotiana otophora. The sequence continues at coordinate 86,669 of AWOL01S0049183.1, read as the reverse complement.
ATTTAAGGTATGTTGAGGCACCTAGTTGCATATAACTCTGGTTTAACCAGTTTGCATCACAAAAGATTGGGTAAGGGCTCAAATTACCTCGAAGAGAAGGTGTTAGGCACTCCTCGAGGTCCACAATGGTGGGTCCCGACCGAACTCGAATTATATGAATTAGTCTAAGCAAAAGAGAAAAGACAAAATTGGGCAAATAAATAAAATGATTGATTTTAAAACAAAAGGGGTGTCCTAAGTTTTTTAGCCTAAAGGATCACCCCGTGCAACATAAATAATACTTCGTAACTCCTTCAAAATGAGGTGTTACTCGTATTATTCAGCGGGCATAGACTCTCATCTCCTGCTACCTGATTACCATCTTTAAGTTGTTTACCTAAAGCGCACTAGTTAATTCTAAATCGTATCCTACGCGTGCACTACTCGTCCCGTGCCTATGGTCCAGGAGGCATTTGGACCTCTATCTCGGGTGGTTCTAGACTTAACTTAGGTTGCTCAAAATTGAGAAAAACTAGGCGACATAAACAATAATTTGGACTTTCATGTATAAGCAAATAAGGGCTCAAGTTAGCCTCCGCATTAAGACAACAAATGCATGCAAACTAATTGCCACTGACAGTTGCATATTTTAAAAAAGTTAAGGTTGCAGAATCCTATAGGCGGGATCTCTATGTAATCCTGAATTTTAATAAGCAGGCAGTTCGTGTGTTAAAAGCCACTTCCCTTAATACGATTTCTAAAGCTTATATAGTTTCCTACTGATTACAAGTATAAGATATTAAAACCTATAGGCATCATATCTACGTGATTCACACGGTAACTAACAATGGTAATCATAGGAATATGTTCAGAATTGCTTAATCGAGTCCTATAAGCATGGTTCCTAATAATGATAATTAGCACAGTGTTGAAAACTCTTAAAAGAAATGAGCAGGACAATAATTAAGACTGATTTTAGACCCTACAGGCAGAATTTCTATAGTCATAATTGAAACTGATTTTAGATCCTATAGGCATGATTTCTATAGTCACAATTAGAACTGATTTTAGATCCTATTGGCATGGCATCTAAATTTGTAGATTAGGCATTATGTAAACAGAATCCTATGCGCACATTAAGATATTAATAATTCAATATCCTATAGGCATTGTTTCTAATAGGTAAAAACAGAGCACATTTGAACCAAATAGAGAACCTATAGACAGGATTACTGACACATAATAATTGAACATGTTTGAGCATAATAACACATTTAAGAAAAATAGGATACGTATAGGCAGGATTTCTAACACATAATAACTAAATATGTTTGAGCATAATGACACATTTATGAGCAAAATAGAATACCTATAGGCAGGATTTCTACCCATTTTAATGCAAGTGTAAGATAAAACCCCTTTCCCAATTATACTAATACCCCAATTGTTATTGCAACAATTATTACAGACCCAAAATGAATGGAATAAATTACTGAAATAAATGACTATAGGGAGCCTACAGCAGGCCCAAAGATACACCCGGCCAGGCCAGGCCTTCATTCCCATGGTTCACAATAGCCCAGAAATGACAACAGTTAACATAAGGCAGCGAGAAATCAATTGATTCACCCACTAGGTATAAAACATATAGAACCAAGACCCTAGTGTGTCAGAGTTCCCAAGGGCTTCAAGAACCCAAGGCAGTGCTCACACTAGGAAGGTTAATAGGAGAGATTCAGAGGATAACTAGGGACCAAGTCCTGGTGTATCAGAGTTCACAAGGATCTCAATTAGACCCTGAGCAGTGCTCACACTAGGGAGGTCAAAGGGAAAAACCTAAGTAGCCTTGGCTTTCAGCTGGCTAAGGAATAAGAACTTAAAGAGACCAAGTAGTAAAGGAATAGAATAAGGTTAAGGGACAACACTGAAGGATAGAATCAAATTGAGCACGTAAAAAACAGGTAACATAACATGCTTAGATTTAAGACAAACTTAACCATGTTTCAGAAAACGAGTTCAATCACATAATGCACATATTAACAAGACAAGTTGCAAGACAGACATATAGTAAGAAGAAAAAGAGATTTCAGATTATGCTAAGTGCAGAAGGCTAGTGTCACAAGAAGGAATCATATCAATTGGCAATAGAACCTAACATGCTGAGAACTAATTAGGGCCAATTACTGGAGAAGTCAAGACATGATGAAAACAGGATCAAAACAGGCTACATTGCAGCAATTCAGAAACAGACTTCTTATTTACTTAATGGATACACTCATACTTAATCAACTAATCCATAGAAGGAGATAGGAGAACATGTTCCAATAGCAATTTTAAACAGTAGAGGGGTGGCCATCAATAACACATAGGCTAGGAAAAATTAAAAGAAATTAATTAACTCATGTCTAAACATGTCTCAAACTACAAACGTAATGGCATTCAGATTAGCAAAGCCTAAAATTGAAGTAACACATGGAATAAAAATCTTCAGAAGTGAAAACTCATGTTAATGATAGGTAAATCAGAATAAAATGACAAAGGTTTGGTAACTCACCAATTAAATGAAACAAGAAAGAAAGGAAGCCCGCAGTGTTATGAATATCAGCGAAAGAGCAAAAACTCAGAATTTCTATCCTTGGCTTTCAGCCGGCCAGGAATCAAAGTGCAGAACAAGATTGTTAAAGAGCATAGAGCACACAACTTTAATTTTTAGTAATTTTCTTAATCATTCGAGAAATGTTTCAAAGGGGAGTGGGGAGGGGTTTATACCGTGGAGAAATCGAGCACATAAATATGAAAAAACAACAACCAAACACTTATAAAGGAAAGTAATCTAAATTAGTAATTAAAAGAGAAAATTTCAAAACCCTAATTTTAGGTAAAGTACACAAATCGGCAGAAATCTAAAATAAATAAAAGGTAAAAATTACATGCTGCATAGAATAAGATGAACATAGATAGAAATACCTTTTAAAATCAAAGAATCGAACCAGATTTGGTTCAATTTAAAAGAATCAAAAACCCTAATTTTAGAGTGAGTAGGAATCACAGAAATACACAGAGATTCATTCTATAAAAGAACAAGAATGAACATAGATAGAAATAGCGCTTAAAATCAAAGAATCGAACCAGATTTGGTTCGATCTAAAAGAGATCTGAAACCCTAATTCTAGGGTAAGTAAGAATCACAGAGGTTCATAGAGATTCATACCATAAAGGAACAAGCACGCACATAGACGGAAAAGGTCAAGAAACTGAACCAACTTTGATTCGAAGTTGATGAGATCCACTTGCCATATTTAGGCAAGCGGTATATAGAAGGTTCTAGTACCAGGGGGAAGTAGAATTTGGCAAGAAACAACTATGTAATCCCATGTCCGGTGGGATTAGGAGAGAAAATTGGGGGAGAGGGCTAGGATTTGAGCTGAGAGATGAGAGAATCCAAAGGAGGTGGATGGTGGAGAATAGTTTAGGGTTTAGGGGAGTTTGGTTAATTAAAAGGGTAGGAGTAATATGGGTCGTTGATCTCAGAGATCAACTGCCACGATTAGTTGGGGGTTCTGGGTCTTGTTAGTTTAATTGGTTGGGCTGGGGGTTATTTGGTTTGGGCTTAGGGTATTGGGCTGGTCTAAGGGTGTTGGGTTAAATCCAAAAATAGGGGATTTTAGGGCTAGATTTTAAATACCCACTATCTAACAAATAAATAATTTATAAAATAATTAATAAATAAAAAAATATCATTTGTACATGAAAATTCTTAAAAATAATTACTTAACATTATAAAAATATAAAAGTCATTTTCTGTATAAATAATGTAATTATATATGCATATGGACTATTATTGCAAAATATGCAATTTGGCCCTAAATAATGCAAATATAATTATGATAAATGCACTGAAAATATTTAAAATATCATATTGGTATAAATGCTAAGTTTAGATGATTAAATCATCATAAAAATAATTTATAGGATAATTATTGGATATTTATATAATAAAAATAAAGAAATAAATTGATTTAAAGTCTTTAAAAATTATGAAACATTATGAAAAATACTTATGTATGCCTGTAAATTAAATGATGATTCATATACGCTATTTTAAAGGTGTATAT
>AWOL01S0049183.1:38790-81177 GCA_000715115.1 Nicotiana otophora | reverse complement strand
AATGCATCACAAAATAATTTAAAGGGATAATTAATAGATATTTATATAATTTAAATGCAAGAAAATTAATTTAAAGCTCTTATAAAATTATGAAAAATTATAGGAAATGCTTGTATATGTTTGTTAACTAAATAATGATGCAAAAAATACTCTTTTGAAAGTATATATATATATATTGGAAAATATGAGGGAAAAGTTGGGTATCAACAGCTGCCCCTCTTTACCCGTGAAGGATGAAAGAGTTGTCGGGTAAAGAAATGATGATCGATTTTGACCGAAGCGGGGTGATTTTGAAAAATATAGGCCGGACCCTGGTTTCTGAGCTGCCTACGTATCCCTAGTTTTACAGGAATTAGGCCATGTGTAGTTCTGGATCCAACAGTGGAATAAACCGATGGAGTTATTGTAAGAACGGACAAGATATTCTGGATATGATAATATCGGGATTGTAAACGGATGTATCTATGAATGGTTATGGATATTTGAATGGTTATCAGATGGAAATGGATAACAGACGGTGGTTGGTTACGTTTGAAATAATCGCTGGACATGAACGTTGAATGGAAACTGGAGCGAAGATTGCTCCAGTTAAGAGAACGGTTACTTCTTGGATCACCTGCAAACTCAAAATACGATGCATACAAAAACAAATAGATTATTGCATAAGTTTAAGCATGATGCAAATTCCCTCTAGACTATGGAGATTGTCTTTGGACGGCGAGGATGATGTCCTTAGACCGTGATGTCCCGGGCCATGAATTGTGATATAGGGGATTCGCAGGCCATGAAATGATGTTCTCGGGCTATGAAGATGGTGCCTGCGAACTATGATGCCTTTTAATAATGATGTGCACTATTGAGAGATCCTCAGGCCATGGCTTGGTGTCTTCCGGCTATGAGGATGATGCCTTCGGACTATGACGCCTTCGGAAAATTTGGCTATGCTTCAGCCCATGAGATGCAAAGACATGATACTTGAGATGAAACAAGACAGAGCTTAGTCTTGTATAGTACCGGGGGCAGAGCTTAGCCCCGAGAGAAGAGAATAATGCAAGGTTTTGAACAACGCAACATTTGTAGTTATGCAAGAAGAGACAGTGCTTAGTCTTGTGCAAGATTGGAGACAATGCTTAGTCTTGTGCAAGGTTGGAGGCGATGCTTAGTCTCATGCAGGATTGGAGATAATGCATAGTCTCGTGCAATAGGAAAGGTAGAGCTTAGCCTTATGCAATTAAGGAGGCAGGGCTTAGCCTCATGCAAGATGGAGACAATGCTTAGTCTCGTGCAATAGGAAAGGCAGAGCTTAGCCTTATGCAATTAAGGAGGCAGGGCGTAGCCTCATGCAAGATGGAGACAATGCTTAGTCTCGTGCAATAGGAAAGGCAGAGCTTAGCCTTATACAATTAAGGAGGCAGGGCTTAGCCTCATGCAAGATGGGAGACAATGCTTAGTATCATGCAATACGAAAGGCAGAGCTTTGCCTTGTGCAATTAAGGAGGAAGGGCTTGGCCTCATGCAAGATGGGAGACAATTCTTAGTCTCATACAATAGGAAAGGCAGAGCTTAGCCTTGTGCAATAGACGAGGCAGTGCTTGGCCTCATGCAATATGGGAGACAATACTTAGTCTCATGCAATAGGAAAGGCAGAGCTTAGCCTTGTGCAATTAAGGAGGCAGAGCTTAGCCTCATGCAAAATGGAGACAATGCTTAGTCTCATGCAATAGAAAAGGAAGAGCTTAGCCTTGTGCAATTAAGGAGGCAGAGCTTAGCCTCATGCAAAATGGAGACAATGCTTAGTCTCATGCAATAGAAAAGGAAGAGCTTAGCCTTGTGCAATTAAGGAGGCAGAGCTTAGCCTCATGCAAAATGGAGACAATGCTTAGTCTCATGCAATAGGAAAGGCAAAGCTTAGCCTTATACAATTGAGGAGGCATGGCTTAGCCTCATGCAAGATGGGAGACAATGCTTAGTCTCATGCAATAGAAAAGGAAGAGCTTAGCCTTGTGCAATTAAGGAGGCAGAGATTAGCCTTATGCAAAATGGAGACAATGCTTAGTCTCATGCAATGAATAGATAATAAGTGATAACAGAGTATTTCTTAGCTGGAGATATGTTTGCGTTCGGTAGCTTTGTTGTTATGAAGATAGTGATTCTAAGGTGCGCACGTACTCGCGGCTATTCCTTGTTCCTGTATCTATAGGAAAATTGTGAGTTTTACGGGGAGGTCGATGTATGCCTCCGCCTGCTTGCTTTGCTTTGCTCTGCATTGAAATCCTGCTCGAGTTACTATGGGTAGCATCTGGCTAAAAATAAAGCTTTCCAAAAAATATGTGTGCATAGTTATTTAAAACAAAGTAATATTAAATAAATTAGATAAACCAGTAACTGTGACATTATCAGAGACATTGCGACCTTCTTGCCATAGAATTTTGAGGGTCCTCCTCAAAATTCTGCCCTAGTTATTCAGACGATTTTCTGGATATTCCGCACACGGTGCCGTTGGCTGAGCTTGCCCCGGAATTTTGAGGGTCCTCCTCAAAATTCTGCCCCAGTTTCTGATAGTGGGGAGAATGAGAATTTTATTGAATTGTGACCAAACCCACAGGGCTGCCTACGTATCCCCTCTTAAATGGGAATCAGGTCAAGCGTAGTTCAATTACATCAAATGAAGAAATGCGAATCTAAACATAATATCTTTTAACTGCGTCTGAATTGATAGGCTTTGGACAAACCTCTCCGTCCATTTCTGCGAGTATGAGTGCTCCTCCTATTAGTTCTCGGTGAACCATGTAGGGTCCTTGCCAATTGGGCAAAAATTTTCCTTTGGCTTCATCTTGATGCGGGAAGATCTGCTTCAGTACCAGCTGCCCCGGTGTGAACTGTCTAGGTTTGACCCTTTTATTAAAAGCTCTGGACATCCTATTCTGATAGAGTTGACCATGACACACTGCATTCATTCTATCCCGTCAATGAGAGCTAATTGTTCATAGCGACTTATTATCCATTCTGCATCACTGAGTTCAGCTTGTTGTATAATTCTTAAAGAAGGAATTTCAACCTCGGCAGGAATGATAGCTTCGGTACCGTAGACCAGCAAATAGGGGGTTGCCCCGATTGATGTGCATACTGTGGTCTGGTACCCCAATAAGGCAAATGGTAACCTCTCGTGCCATTGCTTATGGTTGTCTACCATCTTCCTCAGTAATTTCTTGATATTCTTGTTTGCGGCCTCCACGGCTCTATTCATTTGAGGCCTGTATGCTATGGAATTCCTGTGCTTGATTTTGAAGGTCTCGCACATAGCTTTCATTAGGTCACTATTGAGATTGGTGGCATTGTCGGTGATGATGGACTCTGGAACCCCGAATCGGCAAACAATACGATCTCTGACAAAATCTGCGATGACTTTCTTGGTTACAGCTTTGTAGGACGCAACTTTGACCCATTTTCTAAAGTAGTCTATGGCCACTAAAATGAACTTGTGCTCGTTTGAAGCGGCAGGCTCGATTGGTCCAATGACGTCCATTCCCCAAACGGCAAAAGGCCAAGGTGCACTTGTTTCATTGAGTTCCTTTCGCGGCACCTGTATCATATCTGCGTGTATTTGGTACTGATGATATTTATGGACATACCTGATGCAGTCTGTTTCCATAGTCATCCAAAATTAACCTGCCCTCAGTATCTTCTTGGCTAAAACGAAACCACTCATGTGTGGTCCGCAAGTTCCCGAGTGTATCTCTTCGAGCAGTTTGGAAGAAATGGTTTGGAGTCCTTCTGTACATGATTCCTCCACTATGGAAGAAATGGTTGGACAATCTTCGGAGTGTGCATTTTTTAGTATGATTTTCATGCTCCGGGTACTCTCCTTTTGCCAAGTACTCCTTGATATCATGGAACTATGGATTCCCGTCTGCTTCTTCTTCAATATGAGCGCAGTAAGCTGGCTGATTATGAATCCTTACAGGAATAGGGTCGATGAAATTCTTGTCCGGATGCTGTATCATGGAGGACAAAGTGGCCAATACGTTAGCGAACTCATTCTGGATTCTCGGGACATGTCTAAACTCTATCTTTGTGAACCTCATCATCATCTCTTGCACATGATATAGATATGGTAATATCTTGGTATTCTTTATAGCCCATTCTCCATGCACCTGATGTACCAGAAGATCTGAATCACCAATTACTAGTAATTCCTGGATATTCATGTCAATGGTCAAATTGAGCCCTAATATGCAAGCCACATATTCTGCCATATTATTGGTGCACGAAAATCTGAGTTTTGCGAATACCAGATAATGGTTACATGTTTCTGACACCAAAACGGCTCCAATACCCACTCCTTTGAAGTTTGCGGCTCCATCAAAAAACATTCTCCACCCGTCGTAGGCTTCGGCGATATCTTCTCCTACGAATGATACTTCTTCATCAGGAAAATACATTTTTAGTGCTTCGTATTCTCCTCCTACAGGATTTTCTGCAAGATGATCCGCTAATGCTAGTCCCTTAACCGCCTTATGAGTCACATCGACGATGTCGAATTCACTCAACAATATCTACCATTTTGCCAGCTTCCCTGTAGGCATAGGTTTCTGGAAGATGTACTTCAGAGGATCCATCCTTGATATAACATATGTGGTATAGGCACAGAAATAGTGCCTCAATTTCTGGGCTATCCAGGTTAAATCACAACAGGTACGTTCCATCAAAGAATAATGTGCTTCGTAGGGTGTGAACTTCTTACTCAGATAGTATATGGCATGTTCTTTCCTTCCCGTCTCGCCGTGTTATCCGAAGACACAACCGAAAGCCCAATCTAATACGGAGAGATAGAGTAGCAGTGGTCTACCAGGTTCTGGCGGGACCGGTACTAGTGGTGTGGACAAATATTCTTTGATTCTGTCAAAAGCGTTCTGGCAGGCTTTAGTCCAATTGGTTGCGGCATCCTTCCTTAACATTTTAAAAATCAGCTCACAGATCACGGTTGATTATGCTATGAAGCAGTTGATGTAATTAAGACGTCCGAAGAAGCTCATCACATCTTTCTTGTTCTTTGGATGTGGCAAATCCTGGATAGACTTGACCTTTGATGGGTCTAGCTCAATTCCTCAATGGATGACGATGAATCCTAATAATTTTCTTGCGGGGACCCCTAAGGCACATTTTGCGGGATTCAATTTCAAATTGTACCTCCGAAGCCGATCAAAGAATTTCCTCAAGTATGCTATGTGCAATGTACTTTTCTTGGATTTGATGATGACGTCATCCACATATACCTCTATCTCTCTGTGTATCATGTCATGGAAAATAGTTGTCATGGCCCTCATATAAGTGGCCCCAGCATTCTTCAGATGAAATAACATCATTTTATAGCAGTACACCCTCAATGGTGTGATAAAAGCTCTCTTTTCGGCATCCTCTTCATCCACCTAGATCTGATGATATCCCGCGAAGCAATCCACAAAGGATTGGAGTTCATGCTTGGCGCAGTTGTCGATCAGTATATGTATGTTGGGTAACGGGAAATCATCTTTGGGACTTGCTTTTTTTAGGTCCCGATAATCGACGCATATTCTGACTTTCCCATCCTTCTTCAGAACTGGCACGATGTTAGCCAACCAAGTTAGATATTCAACCACTCTGAGAACCTTAGATTTGATCTGCTTGGTGACTTCTTCTTTGATTTTGAAACTCATATCCGACTTGAACTTTCTGAGCTTCTGCTTTACCAGCAGACACATTGGGTTGGTAGGTAGTTTATGAGCCACTATGGACGTGCTCAAACCGATCATATCATTATAGGACCATGAAAAGATGCCCTCATATTCCTTCAGGAAACGAGTGTATTCTTCTTTCTCTGATGGTGACAGGTGAATACTTACACATGTTTCTTTGACTGTTTCGGAGTCTCCTAGATTAACTATTTTAGTCTCATCCAAATTGGACATAGGCTTGTTTTCAAAGTTTTCCACTTCTCTGACAATTTCCTCGGGTATTATATCCTCTTCCAGATCCTTTGAATCATTATCCTTATGTTGCGTTGTCTCATTACATGTCACAGTCGTAGGTTCATCGGGATAGGTAATAATAATGTTGTAGAGAAAAAACGTAAAGAATAATAATAAATACTAAAAATAACAATGCGTTTAGATAAATCTTGAAAACGTTAAACATGTACAGCTCGATGACCCGAGCAATTATTTCAAAACAAAACATGCTTAAAACAAAATACTGAAAATGTCTTAAATGCTCATAAACATTGCTTTTAAAATAAATGATGCTAATTGTCAGGCTACCCAGGAACTCGATGGGCCCTTGATGGTGCAACGGTCAAGTTCTTGAGAGCAGCTCCCTTCACCACGATCTGAATAATGAGGCCTTCCTCCTCCTCCTCCTCAACTACTGCATTGCAATCCATGTCTTCATCATCCAGAAACAGATTCCTTATACCGGCTAGAACTTCATCTTCTTTGGATTCCCACGTCATGTCAGCTTGATGAAATGACTGGCTAAAATGTGGTACTGGTTTCTCTAGAGGGTAATAAGGACCACGCCATGGTGGCGACCAATTTTGATACTCGTGCCAGGTGTATTCATACCCAAGCCCAAAAGTTGTGCCGTGATGCTTTAGCTGTATTGGTTTGGTGATCCCCTGGAGATTCTTACCGAGACCTTTTCCAAGCTCATACCCTGTCCATGCCAATATGCCTTCTATCTTTTGATCCCTTTTTCTATTCTCTCTCCCAACATGATGATATCAAAAAATTTATGGTCTTCAATAACCATCAATCTTTTGTAGTATTGCGGATCCTAAACTCTGATGAAGAACTTATTCATCTGTTCTTCTTCCATCGCTGGCCTTACTTTTGCAGCTTCAGACCTCCACCGAGTAGCATACTTGCGAAAAGTTTCTGTTGGCTTCTTCTTGAGATTTTGAATGTAGAAAACGTTTGGTGTGTTTTCTGTGATAAACTTGAACCGATCCATGAAATCTGATGCCATGCTTACCTAATTAACCCATTTCTGTGGGTTCTGACTGAAGTACCTAGACAAGCCGTCTCTAGTGAGGCTTCTCATGAGAAGCTTCATGCAGATTCTTTCATCCCTGCCAATTCCTACAATCTTGTCACAATATGTTCTCAAGTGCACCTTCAGATCACCAGTTCTGTCGAATATTTCAAACTTATGAGGTTTGTAACCCTCTGGCAGTTCTACATCTGGCTGAATACATAAATCTTCATAATTTAAACCCTCAACGCCTTTTCCCCCTTTGATTTTTGGAACACTGCCTGTAAGTTTTTTGAGTTCCTCTACCATGTTCTTGATGAGCACGTCCTTCTCGGCAGATTCGGGTGTGTATAGGGTCTGTTGTGGGGTATGGGATAAGGTTTCCACATATATGGGATTGCTTTGGTGGACTCCGGGAATATGGGCGTAATGGTGGTCATTGGTTGAGTTTTGCGATTTAGGAGTAGGCTGTGGTGCATTCTGAGGAGTGTGGTATGTGGTAGTTTGTGGGTACTGGGTTGGATGATGATGATGTTGTGGAGGAGTTGGTGCTGGTGGAGGATTAGGATTTTGGGGAGGCGTGGCATATTGAGGAGGTGTTGAGTTTTGGGCGTTTTATTGGTTGATGTCGGGAACATTCAGGGTAAGGGAAAGGTTTACGAAATTACGGACCTTTTCAAGTTCCCCTTGTAACTCCAGTATCTTTTTCTCTAATCGCAAAATCAAGTCGTTCTGTGCTGGAGTACTCCGACCATCCGAAGTCTCAACATTCTCTGCATGTGTAGCGTAGTCTTTCCTAATACCACTCAGATCATCCATCTTAACCTTTCCTTTGTTCATAGGATTACATGGAGGAGGAGGAGGAGGAGGAGGACCTCTAGATTTGATATGATATGCCGATGATGCCAGTATGCACAAACCAACCTTAGGGGATGAAAATAAACAAAGAAAAGAAGAAAAACAAAAGGTAAAGAAGTCAGTAAAGAGTATTAAAAGGATATTTATGATATTTAAAAATGTATTGCGGAATTCACATCCTAATTTGGGGACCTCATCGTGCCCGAGGTAGGCCTAGCAACATATAGCTTTGGAGAAAACTCAATGCCGATAACTGCATCATTTCATTAATATGATAAATAGACCAAATCTCTACTAAAACGACAACAATTATAAAGAGTCACTAGTGGCATTTGCCTTACTACAATAAAATTCTAAAACGATCTAGAAAACATCACCCCTAATCTACTTAGTCCCAGGGGGATCTTCTCCAAGCTTTGCCTTCTTAGCCACGTCAATGAGATTCCCAGGTCGCGCATGTCCAATAGTAGATACGCCCTTACCAGATGTCCTCCTTCATTGCCCTCTGACAATCCGAGACCCTTTTCCTCATCTTTCCCTCAAGTTCCATCAAACCCTGCTCCAAATACTCCAACCTTTCTGTTGGTTTAGTAGCGATTCCCCTCCATTCATTGATTTCTTCCATCTCCACTTTAAGTTGTTCCAAATGCATGGACTCAGATTCAAAGACCCTTTTGCACAACCTCCTATATTTGACTTATGCTTCAGCAGCATCGTCTATGACCCTATTTCTCAAATCAACCTCTAGCTTGACCTCTCCTGCTATGTCATCGACCAACCATGATAGATAGAAGTACACATGGCCGGCATGATACCTGTCTGGCTCGATGGTATTTTTCTCTACAATAATCTTTTGATGCCACATGTGTTGTGCCTCGAACTTGAATGGAATGACATTCCCATGGAAATCTTCTTTGTAATGAACCATTTTGGAAACTCGTGGTATAACCTGTTTTCTCCCAAGCTTGCCTCATGACTCTGATAGGAGCATAAGGATAGATTCCCCTTAATCCGATTAGCACTAGATAAGGAGCATCTCTCAACCTGATGATGAATTCACTGCTAGGGAACCACTCGAACATCCAATGTATCTTGTCATTAGTCAAATTGCTAAAGAAATGTACCCAACTCACAGCATTTCCCAGTTGTGCAAACCTGTCTGGGATACAAGTCATTCTCTTCGGATAGTGATAAGCTATGTGGTCATTCCATGGTTGTCGCGGAAATTCTTGACGGTATTTGTCCTCTCTGAAAGTGTTCCAACAACCACATTTGCAGCAACAGATTGCAACCCTTGAAATGCCTATATCCCTTTTTGTAACGGTCTAAGGCTCAGTACATCTCAGACATGATCATTGGGACAATAGTGTAAGTTTTCCCCTCAATTCCTTCCATTAGGGTCTTTGTGACCATAGCTAGGTGAGTGTGGATCCTTTCTCCTTGTATAGGGAATATCAACATCCCCAGAAAACAGACAATGAATACAAAAACCCGGCGGTGGGTCCAACTCAAATAAGTGATGGCAAGTTCATCATGGTAAAGGTGATATGACTTACTGTGACCACAACGCTCGTAAAGGAAGTCGAATGGTATTTAAGATTTCTTCAGACAAACTAACTCATCATTTTGCCTAAAACCCATCATTTTTAGGAAACCTCGAGAAGTACGGTTTTTCGGTACCAGCAAGCCAAGGCTATCCCATGGGAGCCCAGCGAAGCCTCCTATTTCCTCTAGAAGGGAAGTCATTTCTATATCACCAAATGGAAGACGACCCTCTTCTCATCCCAGAGCATGGTGGCAGCCTCAATTAACACATTGTTCAGCTGAATATCTAACAAAGAAGATAAATTCTCGAGAACTCTTTTCACATGGTTTTTGTCGCTCAACGAGAGATTTTCCCACCAATCTAGCAACAAAGGTAGAATACTTCGAACCATGCCGAACCTGCGGACTTCGTGCCTCATTTCTGCAAAACAAATAAAGTTAGCCTTCCCCCCCCTCCGGATTCATTTATTTACACATTAATGATTAGCATATCGGCACGTTTTCTCCAAATAATGCACATATCATGATTGTACCCATTGGGATTTAAGAACCGGCAGGCTTTGGACAAGGCTTGCCTTAGAGAGTTATTACGCGGACAGTGTTCTAACCCATACTAGGTATAGACATGATGCATGCACAGATAATATTAGAGTGGGGGTTTCTAGAAGAGTCTAGACCAGTACCCTCAAGTGGACAACTTGAGAGGGGAAGGCACGGAATCGTCAATTCCACCGTTGATTGAATAGTTTTACCGCAAATAAGCCTTTCCAAATTTAAAAAGGTGATTCAGGAAGAGCGCGCACACTCATCAAGCGCCGCTATGGTGTAATTTACGCACGAGTGGAATATGATGTGGAGCATGCTTTATATAAAGATAAAACAACACATTGTCAAGTATTTTGCATGATGAAGACAATAAATGCAGTATTAAATGGAGCGTAAAGACATAAAAAGAAAGGAAAACAAGGAAGAAGTTAGTTCGCGCAATGTGAAAGAATTGCAATAAAGCAAACAAAAGGGTAGGGATGGGGAAAGACATGATATGGCAAAATTTAACAAAATGATTCGGAGCAAGTGAACATAACTGGAAAATAAAGGGAAAATGCATACTGTAACCAAATTAATATGAATTCACATAAAGGGAAAATAAGGAAAAGGATGTGCATGTAGCAATAAAAGGGAAACGGGATCGGGATGTTCATGTAACGATAAAGAACAAGCAAACACATTCATCAAAGAAGACTAATTCATATAGACCAAGTTTGCTATGATAAGAGCCTAAAAATGTCCCAACAGAGTCGTCATGCTGTCGCGCCACTTTTTCTCGCGAAATCGGGTTTCGACACGTGACAACTATTTTAAGGAAGGGTGTTAAAAGAGAGAGTCACCACCTAATGGATCTAAGGTGCATTAGGGCACCTATTTGCAGATAACTCTAGTTTAACCAGTTTGTGTCACCAAAGATCGGGTAAGGGCTCAAATTACCTCGAGGAGAAGGTGTTAGGCGCTCCTCGAGGTCCACAACGGTGGGTTCCAACCGAACTCGAATTATATGAATTAGTCTAAGCAAAAGAGAAAATACAAAATTGGGCAAATACATAAAATGATTGATTTTAAAACAAAAGGGGGGTCCTAAATTGTTTAGCCTAAAGGATCACCCTGTGCAACATAAATAATACTTCGTAACTCCCTCGAAATGGGGTGTTACTCATATTATTCAATGAGAATAGACTATCATCTCCTGATACCTGATTATTATCTTTAAGTTGTTTACCTAAAGCGCACTACTTAATTCTAAATCGTATCGTATGTGTGCACTACCCGTCCCGTGCCTATGGTCCAGGAGGCATTTGGACCTCTATCTCGGGTGGTTCTAGACTTAACTTAGGTTGCTCAAAATTGAGAAAAACTAGCCGACATACAAAACAATTTGGACTTTCATGTATAAGAAAATAAGGGCTCAAGTTGGCCTCCACATTTAGACAACAAATGCACGCAAACTAATTGCAACTGACAGTTGCATATTTTAAACAAGTTAAGGTTGCAGAATCCTATAGGCAGGATCTCTATGTGATTCTGAATTTTAATAAGCAGGCAGTTCATGTGTTAAAAGCCATTTCCCTTAATACGATTTCTAAAGCCTATATAGTTGCCTAATGATTAGAAGTATAAGAGATTAAAACTTATAGGCATCATGTCTATGTGATTCACGCAGTAACTGATAATGGTAATCACAGGAATATGTTCAGAATTGCTTAATCAAGTCCTATAGGCATGGTTCCTAAAAATGATAATTAGCACAGTGTTGAAAACTCTTAAAAGAAACGAACAGGACAATAATTAAGACTGATTTTAGACCCTATAGGCAGAATTTCTATTGTCATAATTGAAACTGATTTTAGATCCTATAGGCATGATTTCTATAGTTACAATTGGAACTGATTTTAGATCCTATAGGCATGACATCTAAATTTGTAGATTAGGTAGTTTGTAAACAGAATCCTATGCGCACATTGAGATATTAATCATTCAATATCATATAGGCATTGTTTCTAACAGGTAAAAACATAGCACATTTGGACCAAATAGAGAACCTATAGGCATGATTACTGACACATAATAATTGAACATATTTGAGCATAATAACACATTTAAGAAAAATAGGATACCCATAGGCAGGATTTCTAACACATAATAACTGAATATGTTTGAGCATAATGACACATTTATGAGCAAAATAGAATACCTATAGGCAGGATTTCTACCCATTTTAATGCATGTGAAAGATAAAAACCCCTGTCCTAATTTTACTAATACCCCAATTGTTATTGCAACAATTATTATATACCCAAAATGAATGGAATAAATTATAGAAATAAATGACTATAGGGAGCCTACAGCAAGCCCAAAGATACACCCGGTCAGGCCAGGCCTTCATTCCCATGGTTCACAATAGCCCAGAAATGACATCAGTTAACATAAGGCAGCCAGAAATCAATTGATTCACCCACTAGGTATAAAACATATAGAACCAAAACCCTAGTGTGTAGAGTTCCCAAGGGCTTCAAGAACCCAGGGCAGTGCTCACACTAGGGAGGTTAATGGGAGAGATTTAGAGGATAACTAGGGACCAAGTTCTGGTGTGTCAGAGTTCACAAGGATCTCAATTGGACCCTGAGCAGTACTCACACTAGGGAGGTCAAAGGGAAAAACCTAAGTAGCCTTGGCTTTCAGCTGGATAAGGAATAAGAACTCTAAAAGACCAAGTAGTAAAGTAATAGAATGAGGTTAAGGGACAACACTGAAAGACAGAATCAAATTGAGCACGTAAAAAACAGGTAACAGAACATGCTTAGATTTAAGACAGACTTAACCATGTTTTAGAAAACGAGTTCAATCACATAATGTACATATTAACAAGACAAGTTGCAAGACAGACTTATAGTAAGAAGAAAAAGAGATTTCAAATTATGCTAAGTGTAGAAGGCTAGCGTCACAAGAAGGAATCATATCAATTGACAATAGAACCTAACATACTGAGAACTAATTAGGGAAATTACCGGAGAAGTCAAGACATGATGAAAACAGGATCAAAACAGGCTACATTGCAGCAATTAAGAAACATACTTGTTATTTACTTAATGAATACACTCATACTTAGTCAACTAATCCATAGAAGGACATAGGAGAGCATGTTCCAGTAGCAATTTTAAACAATAGATGGGTGGCTATGAATAACGCATAGACTAGGCAGAATTAAAAGAAATTAATCAACTCATGTCTAAACATGTCTCAAACTACAAACGTAATGGCATTTAGATTAGCAAAGCCTAAAATTGAAGTAACACATGGAATAAAAATCTTCAGAAGTGAAAACTCATGTTAATGACAGGTAAATCAGAATGAAATGACAAAGGTTTGGTAACTCACCAGTTAAATGAAACAAGAAAGAAAGGAAGCCCGCAGTGTTATGAATATCAGCGAAAGAGCAAGAACCCAGAATTTCTGTCCTTGGCTTTCAGCCGACCAGGAATCAAAGTGTAGAACAAGATTGTTAAAGAGCAAAGAGCACACAACTTTAAGTTTTAGTAATTTTCTTAATGATTCGAGAATTGTTTCAAAGGGGAGTGGGGAGGGGTTTATATAGTGGAGAAATCGAACACATAAACATGGAAAAGCATCAGCCAAACACTTATAAAAGAAAGCAATCGAAATCAGTAAGGAAAAGAGAAAATTTCAAAACCCTAATTTTAGGTAAAGTACACAAATCGGCAGAAATCTAAAATAAATAAAAGGTAAAAATCACATGCTGCATAGAATAAGATGAGCATAGACAGAAATACCTTGAAAAATTAAAGAATCGAACCAGATTTGGTTCGATTTAAAAGAATCGGAAACCCTAATTTTAGGGTGAGTAGGAATCACATAAATACACAGAGATTCATACCATAAAAGAATAAGAATGAACATAGACGGAAATAGCGCTTAAAATCAAAGAATCAAACCAGATGTGGTTCGATCTAAAAGAGATCTGAAACCCTAATTCTAGGGTAAGTAAGAATCACAGAGGTTCATAGAGATTCATACCATAAAAGAATAAGAATGAACATAGACGGAAATAGCGCTTAAAATCAAAGAATCAAACCAGATGTGGTTCGATCTAAAAGAGATCTGAAACCCTAATTCTAGGGTAAGTAAGAATCACAGAGGTTCATAGAGATTCATACCATAAAAGAACAAGCACGAACATAGACGAAAAAGGTCAAGGAACTAAACCAGCTTTGGTTCGAAGTTGATGAGATCCGCTTGCCATATTTAGGCAAGCAGTATATAGAAGGTTCCAGTACCATGGGGAAGTATAATATGGCAAGAAACAGCTATGCAATCCCATGTCCGGTGGGATTAGGAGAGAAAGTTAGGGGAGATGGCTAGGGTTAGGCTGAGATATGATAGAATCCAAAGGCGGCGGATGGTGGAGAACAGTTTTAGGGGAGTTTGGTTAATTAAAAGGGTAGGAGTAATATGGGCCGTTGATGTCAGAGATCAACGGTCACAATTAGTTGGGGGTTCTGGGTCAGGTTAGTTTAATTGGTTGGGCTGGGGGTTATTTGGTTTGGGCTCAGGGTATTGGGCTGGTGTAAGGGTGTTGGGCTAAATCCGAAAATAGGGGAGTTTAGGGCTAGATTTTAAATACCCACTATCTAACAAATAAATAATTTATAAAATAATTAATATATATAAAAAAATATCATTTATGCATGAAAATGATTAAAACTTTATTACTTAACATTATAAAAATACAAAAAAGTCATTTTATGTATGAATAATGTAATTATATATGCATATGGGCTATTATTGCAAAATATGCAATTTGGCCCTAAATAATGCAAATGTAATTATGATAAATGCACTGAAAATATTTAAAACCTCATATTGGTATAAATAATAAGTTTAGATGATTACATCATCATAAAAATAAATTGTAGGGTAATTATTGGATATTTATATAATACAAATGNTTAAAAGAATCTGAAACCCTAATTTTAGGGTGAGTAGGAATCACATAAATACACAGAGATTCATACCATAAAAGAATAAGAATGAACATAGACGGAAATAGCGCTTAAAATCAAAGAATCAAACCAGATGTGGTTCGATCTAAAAGAGATCTGAAACCCTAATTCTAGGGTAAGTAAGAATCACAGAGGTTCATAGAGATTCATACCATAAAAGAACAAGCACGAACATAGACGAAAAAGGTCAAGGAACTAAACCAGCTTTGGTTCGAAGTTGATGAGATCCGCTTGCCATATTTAGGCAAGCAGTATATAGAAGGTTCCAGTACCATGGGGAAGTATAATATGGCAAGAAACAGCTATGCAATCCCATGTCCGGTGGGATTAGGAGAGAAAGTTAGGGGAGATGGCTAGGGTTAGGCTGAGATATGATAGAATCCAAAGGCGGCGGATGGTGGAGAACAGTTTTAGGGGAGTTTGGTTAATTAAAAGGGTAGGAGTAATATGGGCCGTTGATGTCAGAGATCAACGGTCACAATTAGTTGGGGGTTCTGGGTCAGGTTAGTTTAATTGGTTGGGCTGGGGGTTATTTGGTTTGGGCTCAGGGTATTGGGCTGGTGTAAGGGTGTTGGGCTAAATCCGAAAATAGGGGAGTTTAGGGCTAGATTTTAAATACCCACTATCTAACAAATAAATAATTTATAAAATAATTAATATATATAAAAAAATATCATTTATGCATGAAAATGATTAAAACTTTATTACTTAACATTATAAAAATACAAAAAAGTCATTTTATGTATGAATAATGTAATTATATATGCATATGGGCTATTATTGCAAAATATGCAATTTGGCCCTAAATAATGCAAATGTAATTATGATAAATGCACTGAAAATATTTAAAACCTCATATTGGTATAAATAATAAGTTTAGATGATTACATCATCATAAAAATAAATTGTAGGGTAATTATTGGATATTTATATAATACAAATGCAGAAATAAATTGATTTAAAGTCTTTAAAAATTATGAAAAATACTTGTGTATGCTTGTAAATCAAATGATGATGAATATGCGCTATTTTGAAGGTATATATATATTTAAAAAATATGAGAAAAAAATTGAGTATCAACATGTGGTACATCTTTGCGGCACCCGGATGAACGGAATACCGCGAATTGTGGGCCTCCTCCAGAATCACCTCACGTAACCTATCTACATTGAGCACACAAATCCGAACCTGCATCCACAACACTCAATCATCCCCCAATAGAAACCTCCTTGGCATCATCATACTAAACCGTGTCCTTAAGGACAAGCAAATGGGGGTCATCATACTGACGCCCTCTGATGCGATCATATAAGGAAGACTGAGAAACCACACAAGCTAGAACCCGACTAGCCTCCACAACATCTAACCTCATGAACTGATTGGCTAAGGCATGAACATCTGATGCAAGCGGCCTCTCACCAACATGAATAAATGCAAGGCTGCCCATACTCATCGCCTTCCAACTCAAGGCATCGCCGACAATTTGACCTTCCTAGGATGATATAAAATGGTGATATCATAGTCCTTTAGCAGCTCCAACCATCTCCGCTGCTTCAAATTTTGGATCCTTTTGTTTGAAAAAATGTTGAAGACTCCGATGATCCGTAAATACCTCACAAGACATACCGTAGATATAATGCCTCCAAATATTCAATGCATGAACAATGGCTGCCAACTCCTAATCATGAATAGGGTAGTTCTTCTCATGAGGCTTCAATTGGCGTGAAGCATAAGCAATCACTCTACCTTCCTGCATCAAGACACACACAATACCAATCCGAGAAATATCATAAAACAATGTATAACAACCGGACGATGAAGGCAAAACTAGAACTGGAGTTGTGGTGAAGGTAGTCTTGAGCATCTGAAAGCTCTCCTCACACTTATCCGACCACCGGAATGGAGCACCCTTCTGTGTCAACATGCTCAAAGGCGCTACAGTAGATGAGAAACCCTCCACGAAGCGATAGGGGTGGGCATATTTCGGTTCGAACCGAAGAAACCGACTGAACCAAAAATATTTTTGTTTCGATTTCGGTCGATTTCAGTTTAAAATTTTAAAATTTAAGTTTTGCGGTTCGATTTTCGGTTATTAATTTATTTGGCTTGGTTAACCGAAAAACCGAATTATTAGCATATAGATTCATTCTTTAAGTTATATATAGGCTAAGCCCATAGGTAATAATATAGGCCCAATTTTGAAGTCCGTCAAAGACCCAATCCAATTAAGTACCCCAATCTACTATTCCTAATTTCCCATTCCTTAAGACTTTTAACTCTAATGAAACTTACCATTTTATTCTAACTTACCGAAATTTTGAAAGAAAACCAAAAAATTCGTCAGTCCAATTATTACATAGAAAGAGCCCAATATGATAATGTTCAAACTGAATACCGATTAGAAATAAACCAAACCAAAATTAGAAAACCGAACTGAACCGGACTTATTTCAGTTCGGTTTCGGTTACTACTTGTACAAAACCAAAAACCAAATAACCGAACCGAATTTCTTCAAATCGAACCTAACCGACCAAATGCCCACCCCTACGAGGTGACGATAATATTAGGCAAAGCCAAAAAACCTCTGAATCTCAATAGCTAAAGACGGTCTGGGCCAACTCTCAACCGCCTCTATCTTCTTCGGATCCAGCTTAATCCCATCACGGGACACTACATGCCCCAAGAACACCACCGAACTAATACAAAACTCACACTTGGAGAACTTGACATAAAGCTTCTCGTCCCTCAACCTCTGTAGTAAAATCATCAAATATTGTGCATGCTCATCCTGGCTACGTGAGTACACCAGGATATCCTCAATAAATGCTATAAAAAACGAATCAAGTTATGACTGGAATACATTGTTCATCGGATGTATGAATGCTGCTGGTGTATTGGTCAGCCCAAAAGACATCACAAGGAACTCATAGTGACTATAGCAGGTCCTGAATACCGTCTTCAGAATATCCGAGTACCGAATCTTCAACTAGTGATACACAGTCCTCAAATCAATCTTAGAGAACACCGTAGCTCCTTGAAGCTAGTCGAATAAGTCATCAATGCGTGGCAAAGGATACTTGTCCTTAATTGTAACTTTGTTCAACTGTCTATAATCAACGCACATCCGCATAGTGCCATCCTTCTTCTTCACAAACAGAACTGGTGCACCCCAAGGCCACACACTAGGGCTAATGAACCCCTTATCAAGAATCTCCTGAAGCTAATCTTTCAATTACTTCAACTCTACTGGTGCCATATGATATAGAGGAATAGAAATGGGCTGAGTGCCCCGCACCAGGTCAATACCAAAATCAATGTCCCTGTCATGTGCCATGCCCGACAGGTCTGCAGGAAACATATTTGGAAAGTCTCGCACTATCGGAACAGAATCAATAATAGGAGTATCAGAACCAACATCCCTCACAAAGGCCAAATATTACAAACACCCCTTCCCAACCATCCGTTGGGCCTTCAGGTATGAAATCACCCTATTGGGAACATAGTCTAGAGAACCTCTCCACTCGATCCTAGGTAACCCCGGCATCACCAACGTCATTGTCTTAGCGAGACAATACAAAATAGCATGACATGGGGACAACCAATCCATGCCCGGAATCACGACAAAATCAACCATACTAAGTAATAAGAGATCAACTCTAGTCTTCAATCACCCAATAGTCACCACACACGACTGATACACACAGTCCACAATAATAGAATCACCCACCGGTGTAGATACATGAATAGGAGAAATTAAGGACTCACAATGCATTTCCAAATAACGGGAAAAATATGATGATACATACGAATAAGTGGAACCAGGGTAAAATAATATAGAAGCATCCCTGTGGAATACTGAGACAATACTTGTGATCACTGCATTTGAAGCAACACCCTCTATACTGGCAGGGAAAGCATATCATCGAGCCTGACCGCCACTCGATCGGCCTCTCTCTCTAGGGCGACCTCTAGCTACCTGAGCCCCAACCGAGCTGGCTGAGCGGGTTATTGATATCCAATTTTGCCCTCATATTTTTTCAAATAGTATATATACTCTCAAAATATCATTTTGCATCAATTACAAGAGTTATACAAGTATATTCTATAATTTGTATAATTCTTAAAGCTTTAAAATTGATTTTCTTGCATTTAAATTACTTGAATATGCATTAATTACCCCTTAAATTATTTTGTAATGACTTAATCATACAAAGTTTTTATTTGTATCCACATATATGTTTCATAATATTTTAATTTATGTTTTATAATTATATTTATATTTTAAGCTATTTATACAATTTTGCAATAATAGCTTATATGTTGTGCATAATTACATTTTTATTACATTATTTTCACCCAAATAGCATTTTATATTTTTATAACATTAAATTATTATTTTCAAGCATCTTACTACACAAACAATATTTTTATTGTTTGTTAATTACTTTTTATAAATATGTTTTATAATTTTTCATATTTCCTTATTTTTGTGTTTGATTAATTATGTGTCCTTGTTTGTTCGTTCAATTTTACTACTATATAAACCCCTCCCCTAATCCCCTTTGATGGACCAGAATCACTGTTATTCTCTCATACTCTCAGTCACTCGATACTATTTTGAATCTATTGCTCTTGGCCGGCTGAAAGCCAAGGCCATCGGAACCCTCTCTAACGACCTCCCTAGTGTGAGCACTGCTCGGGGCTCATTTGAGGCTCTTGTGTACTTTGACGCCCTAGGATTTGGGTCTTTTGGTTGTTCTCTTTGCTGGTGATATTCGAGCTATTTCTGACACTTAGCCTTCTCTTCTATTTTGTTTGTTGAATCGGCAAACTGGTGAGTGTCTTGACTTTTGCAATTCTATCCTCTTTTGCTTGTTTCCAGTGCTCCACATATCCATGTTGTTCGAACCAATATGACTTCAATATTATGTTGTAATCATTGGCAATTTCACTTGCATTGTAGCTATTCTGCAATTCTGAATCTCCTAGTATCACAACCTGCCTAATTCTTTAAACTTCTATGCGTTCAGCTTGAATGACTTTGTATCTTTAAGTTTGCTTTGTTGTTCTGCTGTTTATTATAAGTTTTTCTTATGCCTTGTTTTGGATTCTCGCACTAGAATTCCTAGGGAATTATCTCTTGCCCAGAATTTGCCTTAATGAACTTCTATCGATAATTTCTTTATGTGAACTCTATTTTTACCTGCTTATATGAACCATATTTATTGCCGCAATATTTTAACCAAACCTGTTACTTTGTTTTGGTGCTTGGTCAATTCTACTTTCTTTAGTATTGCTCATGCTTCTAGTTGAATCCCAATACATTTAGGTTTCATGATCATGCAAAGTCGACTGGCTTAAGTTCTGAGTCTGCCTGTTCTATTTTACTTTAAGATAATATGTCTTCCTACCATGACACCTTTGGACTTTGAGATCTTGTGTTATACTCAGCATGATTAAGCTTCTCATCGATTGCTTGCTTCCATGTTTGTCGTGTGTAATTGTTATTTCCTGACTATGACTCTGTCTAACCATTCATGACTTAGACTCCTAGGTTTTAAAATCCTTTTAGGCTAATGCCCTATTCTGAATTCATTCTGGAAAAATTAGCATGTTCACCTCGTATGTGCCTAGTATGTTTACCCTGTTAATCTAAAATGGCATGTCTCCTTAACTCTCCTAGTGTTATGTCTATCCTTAGCATGCTCTCCCCTACTCAATGACTTAACATATATTGTATTTACCATGTTGAAAATTGAGTCTATTGACTCTCTTAGTTTCCTGTTCTTTGTTTAATGAATGCCGTCACTCTTTCTTCTGAAATGCCAATATGTTTATCAATCCTGCTAAATGTCATACAACCCCGTCTCTATGAGGTGTTGCTTTAGAACTGTTTGGTTGGTTTCCATGTATGGTCTATTAATTTATTTGGTAAATTGGTCAATATTGTAACTATTGGGCTGGATATAAGTCCATGTGTGGCTTTGGGTTGTGCAAATGGGCATACTCTCCTGCTTTTGGGAAGTGTTTGGATCCGGGCCTGCTATCCGAATGAAAGCGTCTACTGAAGGCCCAGGCAGTGCTGGGGTTAACGCTTCTTAAGTCTGCCCTATTTGCTGGGCCTGTAATCATCTTGGTTCTGTAATATTCGAAGTATGTTTCTTTTCTTTCGTTTTTTCTCTTTGGTCATGTAATAATTTGTAAACAAACGATGAGGGAGATTATTGAAAAGGTTGGGGTATCCTAATGCTTGCAAGAAAAGGGTAAAAAACATGCATATAGGGTCTATGTGTTATATTTGCTATTTCGTTCAGCATGCCTTATATATTTTTTAGCTTAGTGTGTTGTATACTAATAGAAAGCATGCCTATAGGAATCACACAAACACTTCACTTAACTTGTCAAAACATGTAGGCTCAAGTAATTGCTATATTTGTTTCTGTATGTACTACTAGACGCTTCTAGATAGCATGCCTATAGGATTCAATAACACATGTTTTGCTAATGTCCATCTAGATACCATGCATATAGGATTTCAATGAATTAATTAATCAATTAATCACTTCTATTACACTTAGCACGCTGCTCCTTTAGACATCATGACTATAGGATCTTAATCAATCAATAGACTACTTCAGTTACTTTCATTACACTGCCCCGCCTAGATGAAATGCCTATATGGATGAAGTATTATAAAATCAAGTTCAAGCCTATGGGATATTATCACTCATCTGGAAAGTGTTTATGAAGTAAAACGTCATTAATTCGGGGCATTCAACAGTTTTACTACCTCACTGCATAAGCAATCTAGAGATCATGCCTATAGGAACCTTTAACACCTATAATTTGTGAATTCATTAGTCAGAAACAACAATGATGTTTGTTTTATGCTGGAGATTAGAGTCGCCTAGAAACTATGCCTATAGGATTTGACAACTCTAATGCGTCTTGATTCCCTAAAATATGTACTGCCTAAACTGCCCGCGTGCATTTGCTGTTTATGTGTGGAAGTTAACTTAAACCCTTTCTTGCATTTATGTGTAGTCCTATATGTTTTGAATGCACGCTAGTTTTCTCATTTTTAAGCATCCTAAGTGAAGTCTAGAACCACCCAAATAGAGGTCCAAAGCCTCTTGGACCAAAGGTATGGGACGTGTAGTGCACGCATAGGGTACGACCTAGAATTGAATTAGAGCGCCTTTAGGTAAACAACTTTAACATAATAATCGGGTAGCAGTAGATGATAGTCTGTGCCCGCTGAATAATATGAGCAACCCCTGCCTCAAGGGAGTTGCAAAGTATTATTTATATTGCACGGGGTAATCCTTTAGGCTAAAAAACTTTGGACCCCCTCCCCCTATTTTATTTATGTATTTGTTATTTACACTTACTCATAGATCAATGTAGTTGTATCTTTGTAGTCATTAAGATTTGTGTTGATTCTCATGTGTCCTAATAAGACTCTTCGATTTCTAAATTTCCCTTTATTTATTTGATCACCTAGCCTAATTACGTAATCCACATAATTTATAGTTCAACCGGGACCCATAATTATGGACCTCAAAGAGTGCCTAACACCTTCTCTTTGAGGTAATTTGAGCCCTTACCCGATATTTGGTGACACGGACTAGTCAAATAGAGTTATCTACGAATAGGTTCCCTAATGCACCTCCAAATTGTTAGGTGGCGACTCTTCTCTTTTAATACCCATTTAAAAAGCATTGTCAAGAAAATGGGGCGCGACAGTATGGCGACTCTGCTGGGGAAATACTTAGACTTTTACCATAATGAACTTGACTTATATGGATTACTTTCGTTTTCTTTATTTGTTTTAAACTGCTATTACATGCACATCCTTTCCTGTTTCATCTTTATTTGTTTTAAACTGCTTTTGCATATACATCCCTTCCCTTATTTGCCTTTATCTGTTTTAAATTGCTATGACATGCACATCCCTTCCCTTATTCTTCTTTATTTGCTATGACATGTATGACCTCTCTTCATCTCCTCCATCTTGTCTAAGACTTCTATATTATGACTCTCCCATCCCTATTTCCCTACCTGCTTCATTACGTTCTCGCATATTTTTCATGAGCTAAACTGACTTCTCTCGTTTTGTCTTTCTTTTCTCTTCATGTTCACTTTTGCTATTTTATTTATTGCTTTTGCGTACTTTTATCATGCAAATACTTGGCAATGTGTTATTATTTTTGTATAAATAATGCTCCGCTTCATACTCCACTCGTGCCAATTATCAACATAGCGGCGCTTGATGAGTGTATGTGGTTTCCTGAAATCACCCTTTTCAAATCAGAAAGGCTTATTTGCGGTAGACTAGTCGATCAACAGTGCAGTCGACAGTCCCATGCCTTTTCCTCTAAAGTTGTCCACTTGGGAGTACCAGTCTAGACCTTTCTAAAAACCCTACTCTAATTTGAAATGTACATACATCATGCTAAACCTAGTACGGGTTGAAGTGTTGTTAACATAACAACCCGCTAAGATGAACCTTGTCCAAAGTCCAACGGGATTTCCACAATCCAAGTGGACATTATCATTTATGTGTATTACTTGGAGAAAACGTGCCAACATATTGATCATTATTGAGTAAGTAGTCAAATCTGGAGGGAGAAAAGGCTAACCTTTGTTTGTTTGCAGAAAATGAAGCACAAAATCCCCAGGTTCAGTATGGTACAAAATATCCTGCCTTTGCTCCTTGACCGGTGGAAAGACCTTGCGCCTTGTGATAAGAATCATATGAGGAGAGTACTTGGTGACCTGCCATCTTTGTTAAACATTCAACCAAATAAGGAGTTGATCGAGGCTGCCACCATGTTCTGGGACAAGAAAAGAGCTATTTTGCGATTTGGCAATATAGAAATGACTCCTCTCCTAGAAGAAATTGGAGGTTTCGCCAAGTTGCCATGGGATAGTCCGGGATTGCTGGTACCAGAGAATCGTACTCCTGGCATTTTTCTGAAAATGTTGGGTTTTATGAAGAATAGCGAACAACTCTGTCTAAATAAATCATACATCCCTTTTGAGTTTCTTTATAAGTGTTATGGGTATAGCAAGTCAAATCGCCTTCATTATGATGAACTAGCCATTACTTCTTTGGGATGGATGCATTGCCGGGTTTATGTTTTCATTGTTTGCTTCCTGGGGTTGTTGATCTTTCCAATGAAAGGAGGAATAATTCATACTCGCTTAGCCATGGTCGCCAGGACCTTAATGGATGGCATCGAGGGACAAACTTACACTATCCTCCCCATCATCTTAGCTGAGATGTACCGCGCTCTAGATCGATGCAACCAGAGATTCAAACACTTTGAGGGTTGTAATCTATTACTATAAGTCTGGCTGCTGGAACACTTTCAGAGGGGTGAGTATCGTCAACACCTTCTGCAAAGGCCACTAAATGACTACATAGCCAATCATCACCCAAAGAAAATGACGTTTATTCCAGACAGGTTTGCAAAGCCTAGAAATGCTGTAAGTTGGGTACATTTCTTCAGCAATATGATAGACGAGTAAGTGCATTGTATGTTTGAATAGTTTCCTAGTAGTGAGTTCATCATCAGATCGAATGGGACTACTCACTTGGTGCTGATCGGGTTGGGAGATATCTACCCTTACGCTTCTATAAGGGTAATGAGTAAAGCTGGAAGAAAATAAGTCATACCTCGGGTTTCCAACATGGTCCAGTACAAGGAAGATTTCAAGGGAGATGTCATTCCGTTCAAGTTCGAAGCACAACACATGTGGAACCAAAAGATCATTGTGGAAGGAGAAACTATTGATCCAGACAGGTATCACGCTGGTCATATGTACTACTATCTGTCATGGCTGGAAGACGACATAGCGGGAGACATCAAACCAGGATTCAATCTGAAGGATATGATCATAGATGAAGTGGTTGAGGCACAGGTTAAGTACAAGAGGCTATGGAAAAGGGCGTTCCAGTCCGAAGCTAAACGTTTGGAGCAACACAAAGTAAACATAGAGGCAATAAGGGAATGGAAGGAGATTGCCACTAAGTCAATAGAAAGATTGGAATACCTGGAACAAGGACTGATGGAGTTGAAAGGGAAGATGAGAAAGAGACTCTCGGATTGTCAAGGCATGGACGATGATGAAGGAGGAATTCTGGCAAAAACTTATTTACTGTTGGATATGCGCGATCTGAGAAATCTGATTGATGGGGTCAAAAGAGCCAAGCATGGAGAAGGCCCTTCAGCGACCCAGTAGATAAGAAAATGATGTTCTTTAATGCTTTCTATCTTAGATTAGATTTCAATGTAATAAGGCTAAAAGCCATTACTACCTTTATTATATTATTGTCGATTTAGTAAAAGAATGTTTTGGCTTATTTTCGCATTAATGAAATGAAGAAAACATTGGCACCAATTTTCTCCAAGTCTATGTGGCTGTTATGTCTACCTCAGGCACAATGAGGTCCCCAACTTAAGACGTGAATTATTTCATGAATTTGTGAAACATGTTTAAATATTGCGAACACTATTTTGTTTCACCTTACTGACTTGGTTATCTTTCTCTTTTTCTTTCTTTTTGATTACTCCTATTCGCAAAGGTTAGTTCGTGCATACTAGCATCATCAACATACCACACTAGATCCAGAGGTCCTCCCCTTAGCGACCCAAAAAGCAAAAGCAAGGGCAAAGGGAAAATGGATGATTTAAGTGGTATTAGGAAAGAAAATGTTGTTGTGGTGAAAAACATTGAAACTCAAGATGGAAGAAGTACTCCGGGGCAGAATGAGTTTGTCTTATGTTTGGAACAGAAAATCCTGGAACTGCAGGGCAAGCTTGAGCAGGTCTGAAATCTGGAAAACCTCTCCCTTACTCTCAATGTTCCTGACATCGACCAGCAAAACCCGACTACCCAGAACCAAACACCACCACAAAATGCACAAAATCAGAATCCACCACCCATAGTTCCGAATCCTCCCTCACAACACCAGAATCATAATCCCGCACCTCCCTAGAACCTTAACCCACGACCAGTGCAAACGCCTCAATAACATCACCATCATCCCACTCAATACCTACAAACCACCACTTATCACACTCCCCAAAATGCACCACGACCTACTCCCGATCCCCAAAACTCGACCAATGACCAGCCGTATACCAAAGTTCCAGGAACTCATCAAAGCAATCCGATATATGTGGAAACCTTACCCCATACCCTGCATCAAACCCTATACATATCCGAACCAACTAAGAAAGACCTGCTCATTAGAAATATGGCAGAGGAACGCAAAAAGCTCATAGGGAGAGTCTAGAATGTTGAAGGTAGGAAAAGTGTTAAAGTTCTAAACTTTGAGAACCTTTGTATTCAGCCGGATGTGTAATTGTCATAGGGTTACAAACCTCCCAAGTTAGAAATGTTCGATGGTACTGGTGATCCGAAGGTGCATCTGAGAACATACTGTGACAAGCTTCTAGGAGTAAGTAAGAATGAACAAATCCGCATGAAACTGTTCATGCGAAGCCTTACAAGATACGCCTTTTCTTGGTATATCAGTCAAAACCCAAAGAAGTGGGTTAATTAGGTGAGTGTGGCATCAGAATTCATGGACAGATTTAGGTTCAATACAGAGTACGCGCTAGACATTTTCTACATTCAAAACCTTAAGAAGAAGCCGATAGAAACCTTCCACGAGTATTCTACTCATTGGAGATCAGAGGCCGCAAAGGTAAGGCCAGCACTTGAAGAAGAACAAATGAATAAGTTCTTTGTTAGGGCTTAAGATCCGCAGTATTACGAAAGGGTGATGGTCATCGAAAATCACAAGTTCTCCGACATCATCAAATTAGGGAAAATAATAGAAGAAGGAATCAAGAGTGGGATGGTAACTAATTTTGAGGCACTGCAAGCAACGAATAAAGCCTTGTAATCAAAAAGTATATCAAAGAAGAAAGAAGTGGGTGTTGTGATGGTAGCCCAGGTGCCTAAGTCTCCACTAGCATACCAAACACCTCCACCCACATATCAACCCTCACCACCAAAATATCAATAACCTGTCACCACCTACCATACCTACAACACTCAACCTGCATATTACCATTCACCTCCACCCGCCAGCCAAAACTACCCAAATCCACGTCCAAATTTCAACCGCAAACCACCTAGATAATACACCACAATTGCTGAACCTATAGCCCAACTGTATGAGAGACTAAAGGCCGCTGGTTATGTCACCCCTATTCCTGCTGTTGTTGTGGAAAATCCCTCTCAATGGATCAACCCTAACAAAATATGTGCTTATCATTCAGTCATGAAGGGTCATACCATTGAGGAATGTCGCACGTTAAAAGACAAGATTCAGACGCTGATCAACACCAAGGTTATAAAAGTAAAGGAAGCTACACCAAATATTCGCAATAACCCTCTCCCAGATCACAGAGGTGGGGGAGTGAACGTGATAGAAACTGATAGGAAGTGGGATCAGAAAGGGTCCATTGGACTCATTCGAGAGGGAGACACTCCTAAAACATCTATGGTCACCCTCACGCCAGTTGTGGTACAAACCCAGGCACCATTTGAAGTTGAGGTAGCTACACCCTTCACTATAATGGAAGCTCCCACTCTATCTTACAAGTCTGATGTTGTCTCATAGGATTATGTTGCGGAAGCAAGAAGAAAAGGAAAAGCCAAAATGGAAGAAACATGTGTCGCGCAAGGTATGACCAGAACTGGCAAAATTTACACACGTGGGAAT
Organism: Nicotiana otophora; assembly: GCA_000715115.1. Lineage (NCBI taxonomy): Eukaryota > Viridiplantae > Streptophyta > Magnoliopsida > Solanales > Solanaceae > Nicotiana > Nicotiana otophora. The sequence goes on along the minus strand of AWOL01S0049183.1, from coordinate 53,448 downwards.
CTGGGAGGAACGAGCAAGAAAGCTGCACCTAAGTGATTGTTGTTGAGACTGGCACTAACGATCTTTGGAGGAAGATACAAGCAAGAGAGTACTCTGTTGTTGACCACCTAAACAAGAGTCATGCTCAGATATCCATCTTATCACTGTTGCAAAACTCAGAAGCGCACAAGAATTCTTTGATGAAGTTGTTAAGTGAAGCTTATGTACCCCACCGGCATCACTAATGGAGAGATAGCTAACATGGTCGGACGGGTACTTGAGAGCCACATAATCAGTTTCAACAAAGATGAGTTACCACTAGAAGGACTTATTCATAACAAGGTGTTGCACATACAATGCAATTCTAGGACAAGTTCATCGCCAGGGTCTTGATAGATGGAGGTTCAAGTCTAAACATATGCCCACTGACCACTCTAAAGAGATTGGGTAAAGGCATGCATGAGATACGAATGAGAAGCATGAATGTGAAGGCGTTCGATGGATATCAGAGAGCCAATACCAGAGAAATCAACCTCGGTCTACAGATGGGTCTAACTTTGTTTGATGTTGAGTTCCAAGTGCTAGATATATCTACTACTTACAATCTATTGTTGGGACAGTCATGGATACATGTAGCCGGGGCAGTGGCTTCAACTCTGCACCAGGCTGTGAAGTTTGAGTGGAATCATCAGGAGGTGATCATTCATGGCGATGTAAGCAACCCCATCTACACCAATCAGACCGTTCCAATCATCGAAAATAGGAGGAAGTTGGGTGGAGAGACATATCATCGCATTAAATAGGTTAACGCTATTGAAAAGGACCGATGGTGGAGAAACAAGATAAAAAACATATTGATATGGACAGGATATGAACCAAGCAAGGGTCTCGGCAAAAAGCTTCAGGGGACACCAAACCCGTACAACCACAGTATCATGGCATGACCTTTGGACTCGTATATGAATATACATAACAAGAATATCAGGATTGGACACCACCATGACTTGGAATTAGAAACTATTATTCATGCATTGAAAATTTGGCAGCACTATTTGTAATGTGTCCCATGTGAGGTCTATACCGACCATCGGAGTATCCAGCATTTGTTCAGGCAGAAGGATCTTAACTTGCGGCAGCGAAGATGGTTAGAGTTGCTTAAATACTATGATATCACCATTCTGTATCATCCGGGGAAGGCCAATGTGGTGGCCGATGCCTTGAATCAAAAGGCAGAGAGCTCGGGAAATTTAGCATATCTACCGGCAGTAGAGAGGCCACTAGCCCTAGATGTTCAGGCGTTGGACAACTAGTTTTTTAGATTGGATGTTTTGGAGCCTAATCGGACTCTTGCTTGCGTGGTTTCTCGGTCTTCTTTATATGATCATATCAGAGAGTGTCAGTATGAGACCTCATTTGCTTTTCCTTAAGGACATGGTACAACATGGCGATACCAAAGAGGTTTCTATTGGAGATGACTGGGTGTTGCGGATGCATGGCCGATTATGTGTGCCCAATGTGGATGGGTTTATGAGATGATCCTTCAGAAGGCCCACAGTTCGGGGTACTCCATCAATCCCAGTTCCACTAAGATGTATCGGGATTTAAGGCAATATTATTGGTGGAGGAGAATGAAGAAAGACACAGTGAAGTATGTAGCTCGATGCCTAAATTGCCACCAAGTGAAGTATGAGCATCAGCGGCCAGGCGGTTTTCTTCAGAGACTTAGGATTCTCGAGTGAAAATGGGAGCGTGTTACCATGGACTTCGTTGTTGAGCTCCCACAGACTCAGAAGAAATTTGATGTGGTATGGGTGATTGTGGACAGGTTGACCAAGTCGGCTCATTTCATTCCGGTAGTGACTACCTATTATTCAAAGTAGAAGGCTTAGATTTATATCCACGAGATTGTCCGACTTCATAGTGTGCCGGTATCCATCATCTCTGACTGGAGCACGCAGTTCACATCACATTTCTAGAGAGTTGTGCATCGTGATTTAGGCACACAAGTTGAGTTAAGCACATCATTTCACGCCTAGACGAACGGACAGTCCGAGCGCACTATTAAGATATTAGAGGATATGCTTCGTGCCTATGTTACGGATTGCGGGGGTTCTTGGGATCAGTTCTTACCGCTTATGGAGTTTGCCTACAACAACAGCTACCAATCAAGTATTCAGATGGCTCCTTTTAAGGCCCTATATGGGAGACGGTGTCGTTCTCTAGTTGGTTGGTTTGAGCCGGGAGAGGCTACGTTATTAGGAACAGATTTGGTTTGAAATGCCTTGAAGAAGGTCAAATTGATCCAGGATCGGCTTCGTACAACCCAATCTAGACAGAAGAGTTATGTCGATTGGAAGGTTTGTGATGTAGAAGTTTTGTTAGAGGGCGGGTTTTGCTCCGGGTTTCACCCATGAAGGGTGTGATGACGTTTGGGAAGAAGAGAAAATTGAGCCCTAGGTATATTAGACCTTTTGAGACCCTTGAGAGAATTTGTGAGGTGTCTTACAAGCTTATATTGCAACCTAGCTTATCTGCGGTTCATCTGGTGTTCCATGTTTCTATGCTCCGGAAGTATTATGGTAATCCGTCTCATGTTTTAGACTTCAGCTTAGTCCAATTGGACAAGTATTTGACTTATAATGAGGAGCCAGTGGCTATCTTAGAAAGATAGGTCCGTAAGTTGAGATCAAAGGACATTGCTTTAGTGAAGGTTCAATGGAAGGGTCATCCGGTTGAGGAGGCAACTTGGGAGACCGAGCACGACATGCAGAGTCGTTATCCTCATCAATTCATCACTTCAGGTATGTCCTTATGCACATTTAAGGACGTTTGTTTTAAGAATTGGAGAATGTAATGACCTGACCAGTTATTTTGTGTAATTGTGCCCCGTTTTCCCTGTTGATACTTCACACATGTGTGTTTACGGTTTTATGACTTACAACATTGATTAGTTTCGTTACAGGAAGATTTTGGGTTGATTTGAACCCTTTAATTCTTAACTTAGAAGCTTAAGTTAGAAATATTGACCAGACTTTGACTTTTATGAAAACGACCTCGGAACGGTGTTTTGACGGGTCTGTTAGCTTTGTATCGTGATTTTGGACTTGGGCATATGCCCGGAATTGAATTCGAAAGTCCGTAGGTTGATTTGTGTTGTTTTGCATAAACTTAACAATTTGAAGTTGAAAAGTTTGACCGTAGGTTGACTTCTAGCTATCGAGTTCGGGTTTTGATTTTGGGACTTGGAATAGCTCCGTTATGCTATTTAGAACTTGTCTGCAAAATTTGGTATTGTTTGGCGTTAATTTGACAGGATTCAGACGTTTAGTGGTAAACCTAGAGATTCTTGAAATTTACTTTGAAATTCATGCGTTTTTAGTGTTCGATTTGTAGTTCTAAATGCTATTTTTGTGTTTTTATCACGCATGCAAGTTCGTATGATATTTTTAGACTTGTGTGGACGTTTGGTTTGGAGCCCCTAGGGCTCGGATAAGTTTCGACATGATTCGGAAAGGACTGAATTGAAAATGATATGTTGGCGTTGCTGGAGCTCTGTTATCGCAATTGCGAGCACCAACCTCGCAATTGCGAAGGTGATAGTTGGGGCTCTGATGTCGCATTTGCAATATTGACTAGCTTCGCAATTGCGATGCCTTTTTCGCAATTGCGACTTATCTTAAGATTGTCAGGGTTCGCAAATGCAACATTTGCATCAGGTCATAAGGGTCGGGAGACGGGATTTTTCAACATATTCTCTCATTTTATCAATATATCTTAGATTTTAACATCAAAATCATGTGAATCAAAGTGAAAATTTGTGAAACTTTATCAAGTTTTTGAAAAATAAGAATTTGAGTTTTGAGAGTCGATTTGGACTCGGATTTTGAAACTAATCACATATATAAACTCGTGGGGTTATGAATAGTCAGAATCTACCCTTGGACCCGAGTTTTAACCCAGCGGGCCAAGGGTTGACTTTTGTTGACTTTTTGAAAAAATATAAAGATAATAGCTTTATCTATTGTAATTGATTTCCTTTGCATTGTTTGATGATATTAAGTCGATTTTGGTTAGATTTGAGCCGTGTAAATGCCAATTTTAGGGAAAAAACTATTTTTAAGGGTTGAATTGGCCTAGTTGGGGTAAATATCTTGCCTAACTTTGTGTGGGGGAACTACCCTTAGGATTTGGATTGATTGTATCATTCGTGCCATGTGAAAGTCATGTACGCAAGGTGACGAGTGGGTGCAAGGGTTATATGCAGTATTTGACCGGTTTAGGCTACTTAGACTCTTTTCATGCTTTAATTGAATTATTATATCATGTTCTAAATTTCCATAGTCAATCTACTCTTACTTGTGTTAGTCTATTCTTACATGCCTTAAATGACCTTGTTAATACTTGTTCTACATCTTACTTGATATTTTGCTCTTATGCTTTAGTTGAACATGTTGTCTCTTCCATTGTTGATTTATCACTATTTGAAGTTATTGTTACATGTTATCTCCTTCATTGCGGATTATTATTATTTGAAGTCATTGTTACATGTCATCCCTTTCATTGTTGATTATCCTTATTTGAATTTATTATTACATGTTATTTCCTTTATTGTTGATTATCATTATTTGAAGTCATTGTTACATGTTATCCCTTTCATTGTTGATTCTCCTTATTTGAAGTCATCATTACATGTTATCTATTCCATTGTGAGTTATTCTTATTTAGTATCGTGGTTGCACATTATCTTTCTCATTGTTGAGTTATTGATGTTGAAGTTGTGAAAGTCGTTTTCACATTGAGGCGAAGTTGTTTATTGTTGAGATATCCTTCTTGTTGAGAAATTTACATTCATTGTTATTGTTGACATTTGAGCCGTGGGCTATCCTTGTGCTATCGTTGTGGAAACATTGAATTGTTGATTATTGGCAAGTTGTAGCATATGGGCACTTGTGGTGCGAGTTGTTATTGTGATGTGGTATTGATGTGCATGCGGCGGTATAAGGATATGAGTTAATGTGCATGCGGCGGCATAAGGTGAGACTTATGTGCGTGTTACTTGTAAGGGAATTACTTGAAGCCATGTTGCGTCACAAGGTGGGCTAAAGTGCGTGTAGCTATTTCGGAAAAAATATTTTCAAAACTATTTAAATGTAAGGCTCACGCAGCGGTATAAGGAAAAATTATGATTGAATTGAGAAATATTGTATACGAGGCGGTTCCTCAGTTCTGATTCTTGTTATATACGAGGCGGTACCTCGGTTGTGATTCTTGTTGTGTACAAGGCGATACCTCATTTTGTGATTCTTGTTATTTATCTCATATTATAAAGAGTTATTGGTGAAACACTTCTTGTTGCTTTTACTCTTCTTGTCTTATCAGTTTCTGCTCGTATTTGGCCATTGAGGTTCTCTTTAAATTGCTTCCCTTAAGCTATCTCTATGCTTACGATTCTGTCATTAGTCTATGCTATTAACTTGTTTCGTAGCGTCATTTCTTCGCCTGCCATTACTTCTCGTTATTATGTTTTTGTTCTGTTATTTATATCCTAGTAGGTGTCTTGACCTGGCCTCATCACTACTCTACCGAGGTTAGGCTTGCTACTTACTGGGTACCGTTGTGGTGTACTCATACCTACGCTTCTGCACATCTTTTTATGCAGATCCAGGGCGTATGCACGTGTTGGATGGTAGTGATTGGTTGTAGCTGATTTCCCGGAGACTTCAAGGTATACCTGCTCGGCGTCCGCAGGCCTCGGAGTCACCTTCCTTTGTCTTTCTTTTCGGTTGTATTAGACATTCTAGTTTATTCTGTAGAGTTTATGACTCAGTTCCATCGGTTTTGGAAAGTGTGTTGTTAAGATCCTATTTCGGAAGGTTTTATGAGTTTATCGGTTTTGCTTTAGTATTACTATTAATTATTTCTATCAGGTTATTGTTAAATGTTAGGCTTATCAAGTTATAAAGATTATGTGTCATCACGACATCCAACGGTGGGAAGTTGCGGTCGTGACAACTCCATTGGAGTGAAATCCATCAAAATAAATGGTAACATTATTGTGCCAATAAAACACCAAATTGCTGACCATAAGCAAGTATGGCACTGGAGGAACCAAAATCAACACAGTTGATCCTTACACGAAAATCGAGACTTCGATTTATAATGCTTTTATAAAGGCATTTGACATATCACTAGCTAAGGTTCCAGGGGTGACACCCGTGGTTCCTTTTAAGGTGTGTTATAATAGAACAAATATTGGAAGCATTCGCGTTGGTCCTAGTGTTCCGCCAGTTGAGTTGATCCCGAGAAACAAAAACGCTATGTTGAATTCCATTTGGACTATTTGGGGTGTGATTCAATGGTGGCTGTGAATAATGAGGTGCTCTGTCTTGGATTTGTGGATGGTGGACTTGAACCCAGCACCTCTATAGTTATCGGAGCGCCTCAAATTGAAGACAACTTTTGCAATTTAATACTATATTGCTAATAAAAGGCTGGACTTCAGTTCTTCACTCTTCAATTTTACTTCCAAGGCTTGATGGTACCTGTTCAATGTTCACCAAAAACAGGAGGCACTTATGGGAAATTTAGATTCAAAATATACTAGGAGTACTGCAGTTATTTTCTTGTTACAAAAAATGGAGTTTCTAATATATCATTTTTTTCGATTTCTTTTCGTTCACTTTCTGAAGGTCATGACGACAGGAATTTGCCAAACGTCTATCAATCTTGAAGAAGTTTACTTTGATGATGAAGGATTAGAATGTACTCAATATTTATTTTTTTGCATGATGAGAATATTAAAAATATTTGTAAACCAAAAAATTACTCCTCTGTTTCAATTTCTCTTTATGAGATTTAAATTATGTATACTTTGACTAATATTTTGAAATACGTTTTTTTTCATAAGAGATGAGAAAAATTGTATCTTAGTGTACTTTTCGTACAGTTTATGAATATCGAAATTTTAACTTTAAAATACCGAGTTAATTTAATTCAGTTTATCTTGAAAACAATGTTCATAAAATTAATTAAGTAGTACACCTTGACATATATATTATCAATAGGAAACACACCGGAAACCTTGTAGAGACACAAAATAACTTCAGAACACTTAAGGCAATAGATTAACCTCTACAAAATAACTTCAGAACACTTAAGGCAATAGATTAACCATCAAAGATCTCTCTCTTATTTTACTCTTTTTGATAAGCTCAACATGCTACTCTTGTTGACTCCAACGTGCGTAGAAACAGTTCAAGAACCAAAAAAAAAGGATTAAGAAAAAGGAAATGAAAAATAAGAGTTAATCATCTGCCTTAGTAAAGAGAATCTTGATCAAGTCTTAGATGTGTAATCGTACTTAGCACAAAATGTTTTTTGAAGCTTGAGGGAGGAGCTGAAACCAATCCTCTTTCTTGCAAGGTCAAATACCAACAAGTTCTCTTCCATTTGATGCCCTCCAATCACAATCGATGGTTCCCAAGTTTGGTCTTCTCCAACAAAAGCTAAACACATAACATCCTTTGTAACTTGTACCATTGAATTTGCCCCATAAATCCTCCAATATGCACTCCTCTTGTGCAAGACAAAATCTATCACAGGAACATCTGGTCCAACGTTTGTGCTTCTAATGTTTTTTGAACTAAAGCAAGCTCCAAATTGTTGCATCGGAGGTTCTACAATTGTCACATTCTTCGGGAGCGCCATGAGAAAAGCAGTTTTAACAGCATTGTAAATGCTATTGTCCAAGATTGTGAAAGGTGTCGTCGTGCTGATTCTCGTCCCACCTACTCCATTTCTTTTATTTATAGATAGCAGTGTTTTATTTAGTGGCACGTCTTTCCCTGCGATTCGAATGGATGAAACTTCGATATGGTACTCTGAAGATTGCAAAAATGCCCTGGGATTTGTGATTAGTTTGGTATAGACAAGATTGTTGGAGATATCAACCTTCTTAGGGTTGTAAAAATTATATGGGCCAGAACCAATGAAGATAACTCCACGAGAACTTGTAGATGAGCTCAAGCAAATACCAAACTTCCTGGCAAATCTAGGGTCTAAAGCGAGTTGATTAGGAATTGAAACTGGACTTTGGTGTCCCAAACCTGCAATTCCTGTATTGAGACATAATATAATAAGTAAAAAGCGTCTTCACTCTAACTGATTAAAACTTTAGATGACGATTAGAGCGGGTAAGAGGTTATTGGTTCAAAAAGCAAAAATATATTCCTGTGGGGCTCACAAATAAAATGGGAGGTGCCTAACTTTGTCGAAAAAAATGGGAGGGGCCTAATTTTGTTGAAAACAATGGGAGGTGCCTAATTTTGTTGACAACTTTGTTGAAGAAAATGGGAGCTGCCTAACTTTGTTAAAAAATTATAAGACTAAATCAACAACAAGACATCTTTTTTGTAGTAGTTGAACGGAATCTCTTACTATAAATAGAGGCCTTCATTCTTCATTTCAATCACACCAAAATAAGAGAGAAGCAATAGAAGTTAGAGAAAGTAATCCATAGATTGTAGTCTTTGAGATAAATAGTGAGTGTGAGTAATATTGTAGTGAAGTGTTTTAAATAAAGAGTGTTATTTCTTTCAAGATTGTAGTAGTCTCTTGACACTACTAAGTTGTAATATTATAGTGGTTATATTGCTCTGCTCGGGTATTGTATTTTACCCATTAAAAGAATTGGTGTCGTTGTTACTCTTTTATTATTATTATTTGTCGTGAATATTATTTCTGGGCGGGATTATTATTTTTTCCAACAATTGCCACACGTGAAGGACGTGTTTGTACATGCAAGTAATATAATTGAGTAAAAGAAGTGTGCTAGCTCTTTCTAAGAGTTTAATCTTTGTAATAAAATAGTACGTCACACAATATAATTCAGTACCTGTGACTCCTTGTGCAAGGTCTTTCGATAGAGAGGAGTCAACACAACTGAAAATAAACCGCGGCCAAGTGACAAGGATGCCAGGAGTAGAACCAATAGCCAATACATCCTCAGCGATTTCTGCACGGTCCATATAAGTATTAATCAAGGGATTTTCACCCCAATTATAGCAAGTATTGTTGTTGCACCCCGGCTGTAGTTGAGGTTTGAATAGGCAGTCTCCACAGGAATGAGATTTGGCAAAAGAGCATAGTGTGGAGTTGCAGCGAGCTGGTTGGTAAGTTGAACTATTATAACCTCTATCACAGTCCACCCATAAGCTTATACCACCAAGATGGACTGTGAGTTGGACGGAGATTAAAGGAGTTCTTTGCCCTATTACCGTAATGTATTGTAGGGTTGATGAGTCTTTAGTGACTGGAAGGTATAAGGTTGTAGGTAGTACCTCAGCTGAGCATAAAGAAAGGATTGAAAGAGATAAGAAGAAGAAGAAAGTGTAGTTGCAAAACAAGGGAAGTTTGAATGTCACCATGCTAGAGAAAGAAAGCATATGCTATAATTAGATTGTAAGGTATTCGATAGAGTTGCAAATTTATAACCACTTTGCAGCCCCCCACACAACCATGTTTTAACATAAGTATATGGATAATATGACCCAAGTTTGTTTTAAATTCTTTTAATTTCGTTTGACCTTGGGAATTAAACCCTATAACGGCTCCTCATTTCTTATATCACTGCTTGGCTTTGAATTTAGTCGAGTCAGAGTGATCCAAACGCGTAATATGGAGTTCTTCGATCCTATGCACATGGCCAAGTTGCATAATTTGAATAGAGAAAATTGATACTATGTGCCATGTCCGCGCGTGGTAGCGCGTAGAGGAACTTATTGATATATCAACTTGAAAACAAATACTATTGTATATACCATGTCAACTATGCTCATCTTTGAATAAAATTCTGAACTTATATGGTAATTTACCACTCAACGACTTATTTACTGCACTCCCTTCACTGTCATCCAATTTGTATTTTGAGTTTATGAGTATTGTATACTAAAAGAAATAGCTTATTGAGTTTTGAATAAATTATAGTAGATATTTTAGATGTAAATACAGAATTTGAATAAAAATTACTAATTGGACATACCCCATAAAACATAATTGTATGGAGTAAATATATTTCAGCGGTTCAGTCACCTAAACCCCGCCAAACTCCTTGTACTATAAAGATTTGTATCGCAAATCAATGGAGCGGTCAATAATCTTGTCGTGTTTATGTTGACCGTGTGCATATTAATACTATTATTTATATGCATATAATTATCTATTGTATTATTTTATCTTTCAATGACTCCCAAGAGATTCCACTATGGAATAGACATTTCGAATTTTCCGTGTTGCTTCCTTCGCCCTAATTATCTTGTCGCATATTGTGATGACGTATACTTAATTTATACCCTTCTTTTACTGGACAAAGTTTAGACTTCCTTTTTATGTTTTCGTTATTTTCTTGAATATTAGAAAAGATGCTAAGAATGTATGCATGAGATATATATGTGAAGAAATTAGTTTTTGTTTAAACACAGTAAGAGAGACACGATTAATGCAGCAAAACTTGATGGTATTAATCAACGGGACTTCGTCTATTTATGCAATACAATTGGGTTGCTCTGATGGTAAGCATCCTCCACTTCCAACCAAGAGGTTGTGAGTTCGAGTCACCCCAAGAGCAAGGTGGGGAGTTCTTGGAGGGAAGGATGCCGAGGGTCATTTGGAAACAGCTTCTCTACCCCAGGGTAGGGGTAAGGTCTGCGTACACACTACCCTCCCCAGACCCCACTAGTGGGATTATACTGGGTTGTTGTTGTTGTTGTTGTTGTAATAGCAGAAGCTATAGAATAGCTAGAGTTAATTTTATATTCCTAGTCAAACACAGACTCCTACTCTTCTACTTCAAAGACTACACGTAATCACATAACTAAGTTTAATCTCTAAGATTATCTCTTGGCAGCTTAAATCTTTCTGTACATGGCTTATCTCTTTTGCAGCTTGCAATTAGCTGTCCATGGTTTATCATCCACGTGAGGCTTGTGTATGGGGTGAAATTGGTTGATTACAAGTGGTTAAATAGTGAGGTGATACGTAGAACAGAGAACAGACAGAAGTTGAATCGATGAATAACCGGTACAAGATGGGTCCTGAAGGAAGCACAACTGATGACAAAGACTTAAAGGCTTGACATCGGATGACATTTAATAAACAACCATTACAAAGAATATTTGCAGTCAAAACCAGACATATGCACCCATCAATGACATTTTTATTCTCATTCAAGAAATGTTTGATTTTAAGATCTTGTCTCCCTAGGAATAGCTATAAATATCATATTGGCAACTCTTGTAAGAGATGAAACATTCTGCACACAAAACTGTACTTCGCTATTTTACGCTCAATCTAATTGTTTATCATTGCTTTCATTTCTGCTCTCGGAAAGACCGAGTTCAGAGCCAGGCTTATTATCTTCTTTAATTTCAGTCATTAAATCTTATTTTTGTTCCATTTCTTTATTATTTTTGGATCAAATAAGTTCGCTTGTCTATAAACCACATTATAAATTCAACTGTACCATTTTACGGGTAAATAGTTTGGCGGCATAGACACCTGCGTAATTGCTTTGATCCATTCGTTTATTACTAACAAGTTCTGGTTCTTTCCTTAGTAAAACCAGATATGACAACTAATAATGTCAACAACACACACAACGCTGAAGCACGCGTTGAACGGGAAGAATTGTCCTAGCATGATGACTTAATCAGCAAGACCCGCAACGAGGGGGACGAAACAACTCCGGTTCGCGAAGGTTAGTACCCTCGACACGTGCGGGACCCAACTCATAATGATGCGGAAGAGGAATATGTCGTACAGACGGTCAAACTCCTAAGGGAACAACAGAGAGCAATCATGAATCACCTCTCAAGGCAGGATTGGGTGATGATCCAATTAAAACAAGCATTATCAAGTGCTTCTAACAATGCGAACGGAAGGAGTCCGATTCCTCCTATTGTTCCCGCAAATCAAACGGCTTAGAGAACCGATTGTCGCTCCCCGTTTTCTCGTGAACGTGAGTTTCGATGTGCGCGCCTCGTTTTATTGCGAAGGCGAGTTTCGATATGTGACAACTCTTTTAAATGGGTATTAAAAGAGAAGAGTCGTCACCTAACGATTTTAAGGTACGTTAGGGCACCTATTTACAAATAACTCTGATTTAAACTAGTCAACGTCACCAAAGATCAGGTAAGGGATCAAATTGCCTCGAAGAGAATATGTTAGGTACTCTTTGAGGTCCACAACTATGGTTCCCAGCTGAATTTTATACTATGCGGATTATCGAATTATAACTACCCTACGTGAGCATCTCAATTAAAAGAGAGTAGAGAGTCCAAATAACTAACTAAATTATTCAAAGTAAAGAATAGGATGAAATGAGTGATTAAAGGAAATTGTACTATCACAATCCCAATTTTTCACCTTAGGATGTCGTGATAGCACCTAGTCTATAAGACTAGGTAAGCCTAACATGCATTGAGAAACAGTAGAAATAATAATAAAACTTCAAGTTAAACTATCATAATAGAACTCAACAGTACAACTGTCAACATCTCCCTAAAACCTGGTGGAACAAAGTCATAAGCTCTACAATAATGTACTAAAAGTCTCGGAATACAATACTGGTTTGGAACAAAAAATAAACAGTAGAATATCTAAAAGCAGTAGGTGACTTCGGGCGTGCGAATGTCGAGCAGGTATACCTTGAAGTCTCAAAAGTAGCTAATCAATCAATCACTAGCATCCAGCACGGGCAGGCGTACCTGGATCTGCACAAAAATGTACAGAAGCATAGTATGAGTATACCATAACGGTACCCAATAAGTATCAAGCCTAACCTCGGCAGAGTAGTGACGAAGCCAGGTCAAGACACCTACTAGGACAAGATAAACGGAACAAAATATAATAATGAGAAGTAACGAAAAGTGGAGAAATGAATAATAACAAAGCAGTTTAGTAACGTAAGCTAATGTCATAATTTAAAACCAGAAGGCAACACATAATGAGAACCACAAATGATCAAATACGGAAAAAACATGTAAGACAAGGAAGAAAACAACAAGAACTGTTCAACCAATAAACCTTTTCAATATGGAATATACAACAAGAATCACAACCGAGGTACCACATCGTATTCACATTTAACAATCTCAATCACAATTTTTTCTTATATCACCGTGTGCGCTTACATTTAGTTTTTAAAAATTATTTTCCCGAAATAGATGCACGCATTTCAGCATACCTTATCTCACCGCGTGGCTTCAAGTACTTTCCCTGCTAGCAACACGCGTATCAAGCCCACCTTATCTCACTGCATGCGTATCAACCCCTAACCTTATTACACTGCATGCATATCAATATCATAACACAATCACAACTCGCATCTAAGTGCCCATATGCCACAACTTACAAAAAAGTCAACAATACCAAAGTTTTCACAACAAATAGCCCATGGCGCAATCACAATGTTTTCAATAATATCAATAACAACAAGATGAATGAGGAATACTCAACAAGGAAAGATACCTCAACAATTAACAACTTCACCTCAAAGTGATAACGACTTTTACAACTTCAACACCAATAACTCAACAAGAAGATATTCCACAAATAACAATTTCAAGTAAGAGTAATTCAACAATAAAGAGGTAACAAGATAATAAGGAAAGTAACAACTTCAACTAAGACATATGAGAGCAAATATAACAAGTAAGAGGTAGAACAAGTGCTAACAACGTCTAATAAAGCATGTAAGAGTAGATTAACACATGTAAGAGTAGACTAACAATGAAATATGTAACATGTTATGACAATTCAATTAAGGCATGGAAGAGTCTAAATAACCTAAACCGATCAAATACCACATATAGCCTGTGTACACACTCGTCACCTCGCGTACACGTCTTTCACATAATACAAATAGCATAATCAACCCAAATCCTAAGGGGTAGTTCCCTCACACAAAGTTAGGTAAGATACTTACCTCAACTAGGCTAAATCAACCCTCAAAAGTAGATTTTCCCCTTAAATGCGCCTTTACATGGCTCAAATCTAACCAAAAATAACCTAATAACATCAAACAATGCAAGAGAAACCAATTAGAATAAATAAACTATGATCTTTACACTTTTTCTAAAACGTCAACAAAAGTTAACTCCGGGCTCGCCCGGTCAAAACTTGGGTCCAAGGGTAGATTCCGATTACCCATAACCCCACGAGTTCATATATGTGTTTTGTTTTCAAATCCGAGTCCAAATTGACTCTCAAAACCCAAGTCTTCATTTTTAAAAAACTTGACAAAATTTTCCAATTTTTCTCCTTGATTCTCATGAATTTGATGTTAAATCTAAGATATAATCAGGAAATATAGTTGGAAATTGATTATATTCACTTACGTAATGTTTGTAGATGAAACTCCCCTCTCCAAATCGCCTCCTACCGAATCTAGGGTTCTAAAATATGAAAATGAGGCTAAAATCTCGACTTTTCTAACTTTTGTTTAGTTGCAGATGTCGCAATTGCGAAGACTTTATCGCAAATGCGGCAACTGTCCAGCCCAGGAGGTATCGCAAATACGACACATACCTCGCAATTGCGAAGTCTGCCTCCCCGCAAATGCGACTAATTCATCGCAATTGCGAACTACCCGGCTTAAGCCTAATCTTCACAAATGGGAACAAG
>AWOL01S0049183.1:0-37515 GCA_000715115.1 Nicotiana otophora | reverse complement strand
TATTGAGAACCCTGAGACCCCCCCCCCCTCGCTATGTTCATAAATGCGAGGCTGGTGCTCGCAATTGCGACATCAGAGCACCAACACACCAGATATTTCTGTCAAATCAACTCCAAATGTCACCAAATCTTGCAGACAAGTTCTAAATAGCATAACAAACCTATTCCAAGTCCCAAAACCAAATTCCGAACCCGATAGCCAAAAGTCAACCTACAGTCAAACTTCAAAACCTCAAATTGCCAATTTTCGGCAAAATAACACAAATCAACCTACGGACTTTCGAATTTAATTTCGGGCATACGTCCAAGTCCAAAATCATGATACAAATCTATCGTAGCCATCAAAACACTGTTACGGGGTCGTTTTCACAAAGGTCAAACATTGGTCAACATAATCAACTTAGGCTTCTAAGCCAAGGATTAAAGGGTCCAATTCAACCCGAAATCTTTCCAAAACGAAACTAACTAACCATGCAAGTCATAAAACCACAAATGTACATGTGTGAGGCATCAAAAAGGGAAATGGAGAGCAATTACCCAAAATGACCAGTCGGGTCGTTACATTCTCCCTATCTTAAAGTAAACGTTCGTCCTCGAACGTGCATAGAGCCATACATGAAGTGATAAAAAGGTGAGGATAACGACTCCGTATGTCATGCTCGGTATCCCAGGTCGCCTCCTCAACTGGATGACCCCTCCATTGGACCTTCACTGAAGTAATACTCTTTGACGTCAACTTTCAGACCTGTCTGTCCAAGATGGCCACCAGCTCCTCAACATAAGTCAAATTCTTGTCCAATTGAACTGAACTGAAATCTAATACTTGGGACGGATCACCCTAATACTTTCGGAGCATAGAAACATGGAACACTGGGTGAACTGCCGACAGGCTGAGCAGTTGTCACGACCCAAAATCTGCTAGTCGTGATGAAACCTAACCCGACCCACTAGGTAGGCCAAATACAATCAACACAACTCAAATCAAGTAATAAGAGGCAATGGATAAAATAATTGAACTTTCTATACAAATCCCAAGGACTAGTATATAAATTATGAGCTTCTAAGACTTAGAATTTACAGAAGCTGGTGCGAATAAATAAATCATCTGTTTGAAGTTTACATAAATAGATTAGCGAAATCTGAAGCTACCATGGACAAGTGGCAGCTATAATCAGAACGCATGTACATCTTCAATGCCAACTCCCTCCATACACAGGAACTCCAGCTCCAAAATCTGCACGCAAGGTGCAGAAGTGTAATATGAGTACAACCGATCCCATGTACCCAATAAATATATTGTCTAACCTCGTTGAAGTAGTGTCGAGTCTTTTTAGTTAAAAGATACTCAATGTTATAACATGTGCAGTAGACTAGCAATATAAACAGTTCTAGAACATAACAAATAAGAGTACAAGAAAACAATTATGCGAGGCAGTAAATGATTACTAGAAGAAATCATGATAGTAAGTTCATAACTTTCATGGTTTGAGAAATATACTCAAGATATCAAATCAAATGGCACGACAACACCCTTCGGGCATTTATCTCATCCTCACCAAATATATGAATATAGGTCAAATCAATTGGCACGGCAACACACTTCGTGCATTTATGTCTTCCCCACCGAGCATACATATTATAGTACCCACCTGGTGAACTAAATGCCAATAACAATAATGATAAAGTGGGAGATACATAGGAAGCAATAACGAGCAACGCAATAATAGACTAGATAAAAGGCATAGAAGTAATGATATCGTTTAAGATAGAGGAACATAAATTTTACTGGCTAACATGTTAGAAGGCTTAGATGTGGATATAACAACCATGAAGGAAAGCATGATCTTTATAAGCTAAACAAATAGAAGGCATGAGTAACTAATATGGTACAGGACTTATATGAAAGTGCAACAAATGAGAAATGACATAGCTGTAGATATGACAAACAAGAAGGAAATCGTGATACTTGCAAGTTAAACAGGTAGAAGGCATGGACAACACAATAACTAATAAGATAGAGGACAAAGACAAAAAAACAACGACAAGTCACATAGAAAACATAGGTGCAACAGTAACAACTCAAGATAAAGGAATGAATGTATACACAAGGAAAAAATATCACTATATAATACATGTCTCTCGTCCTCGCTTGCACGGAAACACCACTCGTTCCATGAACACATGATAATGTAAATGAAATGGTAGAGAATCACCCTTCGTGCTTTTACTCTCATCCTCACATAATAATGTAAATGAAAACATGATAATGTATATGAAATGGTATGGCATCACCCTTTGTGGTTTTACTCTCATCCTCACATGATAATGTAAATGAAATGGCATGACATCACCCTTCGTGCTTTACACTCTTCCTCACATGACAATGTATATACAATGGCACGACGTCACCCTTCGAAATTACCCTCTTTCTTACCAAGCACATGTATATCAATAACAAGCAAGGTAGAAAACATGAATAACATCAAGGAGAGTGATTAAGTGAATATTTCAAATGAACGTCAATCACGGCTTTCAAGCCAATAATAATTCAATAAACCTCAAGAACCTTATTATTCAAGTATTTCAACAAGTCTCAAAGATGACCTTCAACTCAAGTATATAATCCAATATCTCAAGAATAACGGTCGCAATGATGTATTTGTGATTAAGTATAATAGAGACCGGATTAAGCATATCAATAATTTCACAAAAGTCCGTTAAAATTTTAATCAAATTATAATAAGCTAAACCATGGATTCTAACGTTGAATTTCATATTCATAGTAATCTAGAGGTTAAGGAAGACATGAAATAAGAAGGTCAAATAATTTTACAAGGCACAATTAATCTTATAATTTACCCCCGAACATGATTAACTCTGGCACATGCATATACGCTCGTCACCTCATATATGCATCACCCCCGCATGTAGCAAAAAAATATAAATTAGTCAGAAAAAGTTTAAAAAATAAAGTTAGGCATGACACTTACCTCAAACAAGCCAAATACACTAGAAGCATCATCCCACTCAAATCATCCAATAATACCATAGGAAGTAAACCCAAATGATAATGGTCAAATCTTTACACATTTACTCAAAGCCAACCAAAAAGTCAAACCCTGGCCCACACCTCGGAACCTAATAAAACTCACAAATTCCAACAACCCTTTCGAATACGACTCCAACCATACTAATTTCATTCAAATCCGACTTCGAATCGATGTTCAAAACTCAATTAATCACTTTAGGAAAATTTAGACAGAAACCTGCAATTTCTCTTTTGAAATCACCAATCAAATGCCAAAATCGAAGATGGAATCATGAAATATAATTAAAATCTTATAGAAAACACTTACCCCAATTTATATGGTGAACATTCTCTCCAAAAATCGCCCAAATCCAAATCTAGGGTTCAAAATATGAAAGAATGAGCTGAAATCCAGAAATTCCAACTCATAACCCAGCTGCAGATATCGCACTTGCGACCAAAAGTTCACAATTACGGATTATTCGCAACTGTGACCACATGTTCGCAATTGCGACTAAATTTTCGCAATTACGACCAAGGTTCGCAATTATGACCAGATGTTCGCAAATATGGTAGTTTGCAATTGCGACAAAAAGTTCGCAATTGCGAAGCACTAGCACCAGCAAATCCAAACTTCACCAAAATGATCCGAAACCACCCCGAAACTCATCGGGAACCTCCCGGACACAACTCATATATGCATTTCAATCATAAAACATGCTACAGACCTGCTCGCACACTCAAAACTTTGAAAAGAGGTCGTCTTGACCCGATATTGACCATGGTCAAACTCCAAATTTCTTAACTTAACTGGTCTCTCAACCAATGATTCAAAATTCACCTGACCCCCTCGGGACTCCGTCGAATCATACCAACAAGTCCCGAAATATAACATGGACCTACTCAAGGTGTCAAATCTCACATGGCAACATCAAAACCATGAATCGCACCTCCAATCAAACTTTTTGAACTTTTGAACTTTAACTTCCAAAACTCGTGTCAAACCATATCAAATCAACTCGGAATGACCTCAAATTTTGCATACAAGTTTCAAATGACATAACGAATCTATTGCAACTCTCGGAACAACAATCCAAACTCGATAGCATCGAAGGCAACTCCCATTCAAACTTATGAACATTCTAAACCTTCATATTTTTAACTTTCGCCAAATAGTGCCGAAACCTTCTAAGAAATCCAAATGAAATTCTGAGTATACGCCCAAGTCCAAAATCACCATCCGGACCTACCGGAACTATCAAAACTCCGATCCGAGGCCAAATACACAAAAGTTAAACTTGATCAACTCTTCAACATAAAGCTTCTAACATGA
Organism: Nicotiana otophora; assembly: GCA_000715115.1. Lineage (NCBI taxonomy): Eukaryota > Viridiplantae > Streptophyta > Magnoliopsida > Solanales > Solanaceae > Nicotiana > Nicotiana otophora. Next base: position 33,155 of record AWOL01S0049183.1, on the reverse strand, counting down.
GATTCATTCCTCCAAATACATTCCGAGGCACCTGAAAACCAAAACCGATGATTCACACAAGTCATAATACAATATATGATGCTACTCAAGACTTCAAACAACTAAACTTAATGCAAATGCTCAAACGACCGGTTGGGTCGTTACATCCTCCCCCACTTAAATATACGTTCGTCCTCGAACGTGCCAAGAGTCGGTCCAAAGCCATCAAATCACTACATGAGCTCACCGTATTCATACTCGTGGGTGATCCAATGTCACCCCAATCTATATAAGTCTGCCAACTCAACATAACCAAAAATTCTTCCTTCAACCTAATCCATAAATCTTGGTTCCCAATTTCCAACATCTGGAATTCATTATAAGACCCAAATTCTCACATCCATACACTACATAAGTCTAAACAAGTTGTATCAAGCCATAACCATAACCCAAGATGTAATCACATGATATACCACATAACTCAGATACTCACACCAATAACTTCTGACCACAATAGCAGCCCAAAAACGAATCTGGTACCGATAGTACACCTCATACAAAATAAAACCTCGTTCAAAACCTTCGTACACTGTCGATGATGAATGAAATACGCAGAAACTCATAACCACTCATCTGATCAACAAGTCATGGAGCTCTCGCATCTGACAAGCTCTATAGCCAAATTCTGAGCGGATATATGGTATCATTCTCCCAGACGTTCCTCATCCCAATACGATAGTGCCAATCTCAGATCTAGAAACCTTATCTTCGCCAATATAAGTAACCTAACCAACAAGTCATACCAAGGCCATATGGATCCCCACACAACGCGGTTCTGTACATCAAATAAGTAATAATTCATACATGATAGATAATAGTAGGAAAGTTGAATAAGAAGTCTACTAAGCAAGTTAAACAGATGGGGTAATATTAAGATTTTCATATGAACTATTTTCAAACAAGTAAAATCAAAACACACGAAATAAGCATAAAGAGTTACATCTTATCACATTACAGTTACAGCGTGCAACCCGATCTAATCATATCAATCCACACAGGGGTACCCATCGAGCCATAATTCTCGGGCTCACTGATCACATATGCTTCAACATCAAGCACGATAGAGTGCACAAATATAACTGTAGGAAGATTATTAGGCACAAACAATACTGAGAAAGACAAGCACAACTATAGTGCAATAAGCGAGTCAATATCACGTGGGCCATCTCGCCCATAACACCATAAAGCCGAAACAGAATTGCAATATACGTGCGAAAAATGATGTAACCCTCACAATCCATCATGACATAAGAGAGAAACACATAACATAGATCAAGGTGCGAATAACATCCATTCCGCCCGATGATATACCTGTGGTAACAGCTGCGCAAGAGTAAACAAATTCGATCTGATACAGAATACACATTCTCATTACGCTCACAAATAATCCCCAAACCAAAGTCCGATCATTCCCAAGCAGGTAAATAACATTCCAAAAGTCCATAGAAACCTTTCCATAACACATACCATCAATTATCCAATCCTCAACATTTCATCACAATTCGCAATCAAGGAATAGTCTGCCAATGAGAACATCCAGTCTCTGAACCTCACGAATACCAAAATCTCCATATCCTATGTCAACACCGCTACTAATGGCTGATACATCACCCATACTCCATCACCTTACAAAAAAATACCCACAAGTCAAAACACAATGCACCTGCCAATAGGCGCTCTCTCCTCTGTCTATGTCAAATAGTGCAAGCATTCTCTTAAACTCTCGAAATCGTCCTTTTCATCAAGAACTCATATCATTCCCTTAGAAACTAATCCGCAACCTTGAACTCACAGCTTTCAACCCCACACGGCGCACCGCTACTAACATGCTAAGTTGTGAAAATACGAAAATTTCATATTCAACTCTGAACCACAAGCAAATTGTATATATCATCAACCGAGAACCTTTCATTTAACTCAATCCAGGAGAAAATTACCACACGCAATATAGATTCTATACATGTAGAAAACATCAATTCCAGCTGTGGCCATAACCATGGTGAATCCGTCGGAACTCATTAACACATAATCGAGTCATCAAAGCTGATCTCCTCTAACTCAAATGAGTCGCACAAACTACCAACCCGAAAGTAACTCAATCCGATATGCTCTCTCTAAAGGAACCTTCTGCGAATCCGAAGCCATTTCTTACGTCTCTCTAATATTGCCATATAGAATCATTCTTGACATAGAAGTACCGTAGATCCGATTAACATTCACTACCGATCTCAAGCCCTATTCATTCACAAATTCAGAAGTCCTTAAATGCCACATATGATTTGGAACTCATCAGAACCTTCTCGATAACCACGCACCTTACTCTGATCTTCAATACACAGCTAATATGTACCGAGAAACTCGTGCTTCACCAGCACATGACTATTCAAAGAAACAACCAAGCTATACCTCAGTCCGTAAACTGATACCACGCATGATCCTATAATTCAATCGTCGATACTAGAATCCCTGACTTAGCTCGAAGCCATATAACACATCATTGGTAATCCATAGTACTATATCTTCACAGTTGCTTCGATCTCGCACTGCAAATCTACTGAAAATATCATAAGCTCAGCTGATACTGGTTGTAGAACACTCCGAAGCTCTACCAAACACAGACCCATCCTTGCGATTTTCAAGCAAACTTCCCCCAAATGCTATGAAATGATATTATATTCATTCCACCGAATGGAAACCTCATACGAAACACAATATCCAAACTCATCATGCAGGAGATAACCCCCGGTTGTACTCAAATCAACACCACTACAAGAAAAATTCTTAATAGGGAAAGAAAAATTGGTCCCTAAAAGTAATTAATTGGTCCCTAATGTTCAATAGAAACCATCGAATCTGGTCCTTATAGCTTCCACCACTAAAGGTCATTAAGGACGAGGTGGGGAGCTGGTCGTTAAAACTGTTTCGTGAACAGTGTAAAACTAGCCCTTAAATTATTTTAAGGACCATATTTCTGGTGCCTACTTGCATATTTTAGGGACTAAATTCCTGGACCTTAAAATGTTTTGTGAATAATTTATAGCTGGTACTTAAAAAGTTTCGCTGCCAGTTAGAAGCTACCCATGACATCTTTCGTGAGAAGTTTAAAGCTGGTCCTTAAGTCGAACATGCCAGCACTACAAAGCTACAGATTTAGCGACCAACTTTTTTTCTTCTAAAAGGATTTAAGGACTAACAGTCTAGTCCCTAAAGAAACAAGTCACAAGTCCCTAAATCACATTCAATTTGCAACTAGAAAATCTGGTAATTAATATAAAGATGATATTGATTTCATATAAGAATTACCAAAAATGATACATCAGTTACTTGTACCGTACATAAATGATGTAAGCTAGTAACAGTATCGTGTTTATAAGCCCTTCACAAAAAGCTACATATCACTAATATCCCTCGATTGTAATGTCAAACTTTCTTGACATTCGTAGCAAAACGATGGTCAATCTGTATGTCGTCAAAAATTTGCTTCTTGTAAACTTCAAAATCTAAAAGTTGTAGAAGAAAACAAATCATTTAGAAAAACTATAACACTATGGACGGAACAAAATCAGGCTAATAGTAGGTATTGATAAATGAGTTACATGTACTCTCACTGGAAGATATACATAGAAAACATTAGGTTAAGCAGAAAAATTATTATCGATTCCTTCCAGTAATCTCTTTTTAAGAATAACCATCTATAGTAAAGAATCCACTACTTGCATAAACAAGAGGGCGTTCGGTTTTGTTGCATTAGATGTGCAAATGTTTGTTGCCGTGTTGCTAATGCATCTTTCAACTTATAACGACCCGATCAGTCATTTTGAGCTCTAGCGTGTTGTTCAGCGGTTGGAGGCCTTGTATAGTTTTACTTCAGGTATTATGAATTGTACGTGTGGTCGGAATTGAATTTTGGGAAGTTTAGAGTTGATTTGGAAAGCAAATTCTAATTTCGAAATCTTTAAGTTAGGAGAATTGGCTAAGATTTGACTTTTAAGTAAACGACCTCGGAATCGGAATTTGAAGGTTCCAACATGTTCGAATGATGATTTTGGTCTTAGGAGCGTGTCCGGATGTTGATTTGGAGGTCCGTAGGTCATTTCGATGTCAATTGGCAAAAGTTGGAAATTGGATGATTTTAGGAAGTATGACCGTGAGTGAACTTTTTATTATCGGTGTCGGATTCCGATCCCGGAAGTGGGAGTAGGTCCGTAAGTCAATTATGACTTGTGTGCAAAATTTGAGGTCAATCAGACTTGATTTGGTAGGCTTTGGCATCGAATGTAGAAGTTTGAAGTTCTAAAGTTCATTAAGCTTGAATTGGGGTCTGATTTATTGTTTTAGCATTGTTTGATATGATTTGAAGGCTCGACTAAGTTTGTATTGTATTTTGGGACGTGTTGGTATATTTGGTTAAGGTCCCGAGGGCCTCGGGTGAATTTCGGATTGTTAACGGATTGATTTCTGAACTTAAGAAATGCTGAAGCTGGGTAGCAGCTAGTGTGTTCTGCAATGTCTTGGTTGCAGAAGCGACATCACAACATCAAGGTCGAGCTCGCAGAAGAGAAATGGGAAGGTTCAAGGTAGTGGTCATAGGTGCAAAGAAATTCCCGCACCTGCGGAATCGCAGAAGCGAGAAATGAAGACGTAGAAGCGGCTGGTCCGCAGATGTGCGATTGGCCATCGCAGAAGAGCGTACATAGAAGCGAAAATGCTTCCGCAGATGTGAGGTCTCAGCTGGTCAGTGTACTCCGCAGATGCATATTTTGGCTCCCAAAAGCGAGGCCGCATATGCGCAAATATGTCCGCAAAAGCGGAAACTGGGCAGACATAAGGGGATCGAACTTAGTCATTTCGTCATTTTCATTTGGAATTTGTGGAGCTCGGTTCTTGGGAAATTTTGAGGAGTTTTCATCATGTAACACAAGGTAAGTAATTTCCCACTTGTTGTGAGCTTAATGTAAGGTTTATATGTGGATTTAAGGAGGAAAATTTAGGAACATTGTGGGATTTTGGTAGAAAACCTAGAATTTATAATTTTGGATTTTGACCACTATTTTGGAAATGGAATTAAGAATAAATTATATATTTGAGTTAGTAATGTTATGGATAAGGTTTATCTTCAAAAGATTTCGGAATCCAGACAAGTGGGCCCGAGGGTTGACTTTGTCGATTTTTCTAATAGAGTTGGAAATTGTTTAAATTGATTAATTATGGGTATTAGAATATATTTTGATTGGTTTGCACATTGTTTGAATTGTTTTGGATCGACAGACATTGGTTTGAGGGGTTAGAGAGGCTTTGGAGCCGGTTATGGAACTTTGGAGCGAGGTAAGTCTCCTGTCTAACTCTTTGAGGGGGAAACTATCCTTAGGTGATGTATTTGTTATGTGCTACTTGTTACGGGGGCTACGTATGCACAAGGTGACGAGAGTCCATACGTAGGTAGATTTATGTTATGTCCGGGTAGACTTAGGTTCCCGCTATGCTATAACTGTACTATTTGAGTTGTCTCTTGCCTATTAAATTCCTTTATTTTACATTACGACTTGAAACTAGAATTGCATAAAATGATAGACCTGCTATTGTAGAGATTTGACGGGCTTCATGATAAGTCGCGGATTAATTGTACTCTCTTTATGAAATTCTCCCACATTATGCAGTCTCATCAAAAATTTCCCTTAAAATCTATTACTCACATGACTATTCGTGAGTGGGGTTGAGGACCTGCCAAAGCTTTTTATTCTAATGGGATCGAGTCATACGCCTTGGAAGGATTGATACATCTATGGTTCATACCGTTCGAACCTCAGCAGTGTGCACATTATGATGGATCGAGCCGTACACCTCGGCAGTATTATGTATCACACTCTCATGGGAGATGGTCGTTCGCCTCAGCAATATAATAGATGTATCTATGGTTCGAAAATATCATGATGGATCAGGCCGTATGCCTTAACATTTCTATAAAATACTCTTATGAAATCATGCGTAATAATTAATCATAAGGCAGTATATCTGCGAGCTTTCTTGATTTGAACTGTGGCGACCTATCTGGTGAGGTCCATTATATATACTCCGATTGAGGAGGTAATTACTAGCTGAGAGTTTGCATTATTGCTGACAGGAGAATTTTACCACGTAGTTATACTTGTTATTTCGTTTATTCCCCTGACTCACATTTGTTTACTTCTACTCTATATGTCTTATTGGATCACCAATAAGTGTTGATGTCGACCCCTCGTCACTACTTCTCTTAGGTTATGCTAGATACTTACTAGGTACGCGTTGATTTATGTACTCATGCAACACTTACTGCACTTGTTGTGCAGGTACATATATGTCTGGTGGTCTTTTGGGCGAAGAGGCGCGACTATTGCGGGGAATTTACCGCGAGCTGCATTTCATGTTACGATCCGCAGCCTGCAGAGTCTCCATTAGAGTTATTTATATTCTCCTATCTAAATTGTATTCTAGACAGATGTTTTATTTTATTATATTTTCTAGTTGATGCTCTTGCACTTGTGACACCGGGTTTTGGGGGTTCCTACGGGTTGTTCATTATTATAATTTGTGTAATTCTATTTCATACTATTTAATTAATAAAAATTATGATTTTAAAGTACTAGAATGAGTAATTAAATTGATCAATCACTGTTGACTTGCCTGACAGCGGTGTTAGGCGCCATCACGACCTATAGTAGATTTTTGGGTCATGACAACTTGGTATCAGAGCGTTAGGTTCATCTAGGTATCATGAGTCATGAGCAAGTCTAGTAGAGTCTTGCGGATTAGTACGGAGACATCTGTACTTTTCTTTGAAAGGTTACAGGGCTGCTAGGAGCACTTCCCTTCTTGATTTCCTCATCTTGCGGTTTGATTCCACTGAGGCTTGTGCCTTTATTTCCTTCCTACTCAATATTATGCGATGTGAAGCGTTTGTTATCAGTTGGACGTCGAGTATTAGTATTGATACTACAAACATGGTGAAGGATGGTTTTCCCTGCATGTTCGGGCAGGTTATTATCATCGCCTTGCGGAAGGGTGTTCTGTCATTTCAGTTCAGTATATGTACTTCCTATGGTTTTGAGGCTATGCACAGATTGCTATGTTGTTCATGAGTTGTTATCACTCCATGTTGGTGTAATGGTAGAGTGCTTATGTATGGGTCGTGAATAGCTCGGAAGGAGGATTTCTCAGTACATGATTTAGAGGTTCAACATTTTATTCCAGTAAAGGAAAGGCAATCGGACGATGGATGTTCAGGTTTTGGTTGATGGAGTAACGAGACTTGGTATCTATGAGCGTGGTGGAATTTTTGTTGTGATGCAGTCTCGTGGTTCTTGTTTGAACACATTATTGTTCGCTAGTGTTATGGTCTTCTTCGATTTTCCCTTCGGCATAGGGTGTTGTGACATGGTGCCTGAGGAGCGGTTGTCAGAGATAGCGGTGTGTAGTGGTTCAGAATCGAATTGGTATTTCTAATACTGATGGTTGGAGAAAGAGATGATCTTCGAGGAGGCTTGGAGTTGGTAGCAATTTATTAGTTTGGGTGCAACATGTATGGATTTGACTTGAGGCAACATTTGGGAAGTGAAGTATGAGGAAGGACATGGAGGGAGGTGTCTCGCGGTGGTTGAATTACTAGTAGGTCAAGTATGAAAAGCAGACGTTGAGAAGTTGCTTAAACGGGATGGTTTGACCAAAGTGGGAGTGACAGAGTAGCATATGGGTTCTGTGGTAGGACAACCACGTACCTTGAGGAAGTTAATAGTGATTTGGGAGGCATGGTGGAAAGTGACTAGGTCCACAGATTATATTTGGAATGGTGGTTGCTGTACGGAGGAAGATTGAATCTGAGATGAAGGAGTTTGCTTGAAATGAAGAGGGGTGTGAAGATTTGATTATCGTTTCGGATGTAACTTGACTTTGAGTTTGGAAGGTATTGTTGAACTTTCAGTTGATGTCAACGGGGAAGTAACATACTTGCACAGCTGGTGGACGAGCATAGGCTCGGGAGGCTTTACTGAACTCGTGGTGGTTGTACACGGTGCAACGTCGTTGGAAGATATCGGCATGGAATGCCACAAGCGGGCTATCTCCCATGGACAGGTCAGCGGTTGTGTGATTTGGTGAAGTTTCTATGAAGAGTTCTATATACTACGAAGCAGAAGGTCGAGTATACGATTATGATTGATAATTTGGGATGTTCATGAAAATTATAATAAGAAACTACAAGAAGTTTGGCGGGTTAACGATAAGGGATCATGGTAAATAAGAAGGTGAAATCGTTGTGGTCTCTACATTATGTGATGGTAGCTTAAAGCTAAGTGGGGGAGTCCCACTGTCTACGATTGGATCGTGTGGTTGTCTGCTTGTGTAGTTTCTGGTTATCGATGTGTTGGTGCATTATTTATGACTAAGAAAAGAAACCATCAGGGGTAATTTGAGCAAGGAACTTGATGAATGTGTGCTATACTTCGCCTTATCGATTAAGGTACAGGATTTGGGAAGACTTAGAGTTTATGCTTCTTGTGGATGTAATGTATAAGGAAAGAAATTCAGCCGGTTGCTTATTTGATTGGGTGTTCATGTATTAGAAAAGCGATAGAGTTTTGTTATATTCAGGACCAGGTCAGAGTGGGTGACTCTCATCAATGGTCCTAGTGGGTTCAAGTATTAAAGTGCGGCGCCTAAGGATTTCGGGTCTGTTGTATGGTTAAGGATCGAGTTTTGCATTGGATTAAGAACGAAACTTGGAATGTTCTATGTCATCGTCGAGTATGCGATGCAGTACTGGATTAAAGGAAGAAGTAGCTTCAGATTCGCTGGAGGTCTTGCGGAATGGGTGTACCAGTTGGAGATGTTATTGTGCGCATAAGGAGAGTATGAGATGGTTCATGAGTATTGAGACAGTGTGGTGTCGTGATGTTGGTCACTCAGGATGAGTGCAGATTTGGTTAGTTACGTTTTTGAAAGAAGCTATTACTATTTCTAAGGCAAGTCCATAGTAAATTGAAAAAAGTTGGGTTGGTTAGTAATGGTGGAATCAGCATTATTGTGGCAATGATCTGTTCCTTTGGCATGTGAAGTTATACATGTGGTTTGTGGATGTACGTGCGGGCCTGACAGCCATCGTAACTTGATTGACTTGGGAGATATTTGATTTAAATGGCCTTGTTGTGTAAATGGACTCCGGAAGAGTGATGACGGTCTAGATCATGACTTGAGGTTTGTATTTTCTGCGGTTTGGGAATTCGGTTACACGTTGCATTGGTTCTTCTAAAATGAGTTAAGTGAAAGGTTTCTAGCCAATGAAGTGTTTATTCTACTGGTAATTCAGGGGTTATGATGAATTCTTGTATTCTCGTGTAGTGGCGTAATGGGTACAGTGAGCGGCATCAGAATTGGAAGTTGAGGATCAAGGTTGTGGTTCGGTGTTGATAAGAATGTCACGAGCTCATATGAGTAGAGAAGAATTCAGATGTTTTGAGTAAGCATGCGTTATCTTTGTGTCGCTTTAGAATGGTGTTCTATGGAAAGAGGCATTGTGTATTGAGTTGAGGATTGTGATTTTCCTTATAGAATTGGTACGGTTGGTGGTAGAGATGTGCGGACTTTGCTACCTAAGCGGAAGGTCGTGGGAGCGTATTCCACAGGGAGATTTGTATAAGTGTGGCATGTTAGTCACTTGATTGTTAAAGTAATATCGCAAATGTGAGAGTTTATGCTTGAGAGGCATCCTATTCCTTGGGTTGTGGACCGTGTGAGTTTGTTTCAGATTTGGCGGCTTGATTATTCGCACACATGTTGAGGTCCCGTGTAGCTTGTGGTGTTATGTGAGCACGATGTCTCTCAAGATGCAGGTCATTTATTGTACCTTAGTTATGCTTGGGTTTTGTAGCGTATGGAGCTATCCGTCTCCCCAGAGTTGTATTTATTTTTTGCACTTAGCGTGCTTATGGCCGATATTCGGTATTCCGTAGGTAGAATCATTATGGCTTGATGTGTATGTCCTTATTTATTCTTATGAGTGGATCGGGTGGCACGCCGCCAGTGGTACGTTATTCGGATTGGTTTGCACGCCACAACAGTATCATGTTTAGATCGGGTTGCACGCCGCAATAGTGATTTGTTGAGTTTGGTTCCCTATATCTATTCTTGCGTATTTTGTTTCTCATTCTCTGAGAAGGGTTCATAACATATGTTCGACCGCTTTATTCATTATGCGGGCTGGTAACTCTTTTTCAGGGCTCGTTCCTCCTTTTGTGTCGTATTCGAGTTTTAGCTTGTCTGCACATTGATGGCGTCATATGAGATCCAAGTCAGTGTTTGAGGTTGCTTATCGCATGAGCGGCTTGTACTGGATAAGACGAGATTATTGGACCTGAAATTAGTGCAATCAGATTTATATAATATATATTTAAGAGCAAATATCATTATTCAGTTCATAATAAGGAAATGGTTGTTAGGAGGAGAGCCTCCATGTTTTGTTGATTCAGTAGGTGGTCATGAGTTCCTACACATCTCTTGTGTTGTGGCTTTATTGTGAGGATTGAAACCGGTCTTACATGTGTTATGAGGGGTGTGCGGGCACCAGATTCCTTAAATGTCAGCTATTATGGTCGGAGGATATTATTATGGCCAAGTGAATTATGTGGTACATGGTGTGATATTAGCGGAGGAGCATGGTCATGTTGGGTACATTGTCTGGTGATTTATACGATGTTTGTATGTTAGAATCAGGCCTCGTGGAAAATTCCAGATGTTGGAATTTGGTTCTGAAGCTTATTAGCTAAGGTTATAGGAAGGATCTTCTGTCTAGCTTGAGCTAACGTGCTCACATGGGTTGTGGTGGAACGGGTAGGTGTGCGACGTGTTAAACAATGATTTTGGACAACTCTGGAGCAGTTCTTAGCACGTTCGAGGACGAACATATATTTAAATGGGGGAGAATGTAATGACCCGACCGGTCATTATGAGATCTAGCACGTCGTTCAGAGGTTAACGGCCTTGAGTTGCTTCACTTCAAGTATTATGAATTGTACGTGTGGTCAGAATTGAATTTCGGGAAGTTCGGAGTTGATTTGAAAACAAAAAATCTAATTTCGGAAGCTTTAAGTTGGGAGAATTGGTTAAGATTTGACTTTTGAATAAACAACCTCAAAATCGAGATTAGAAGGTTCCAACTGGTTCGTATGATGATTTTGGTCCGTGTCCGGATATCAATTTGGGGGTCTGTAGGTCATTTTGGCATCAATTGGCGAAAGTTGGAAATTGGATGATTTTAAGATATTTCACCGGGAGTGGACTTTTTGATATCGGTGTCAGATTACGATTCCGTAAGTGAGAGTAGGACCGTAATGTCAATTATGACTTGTGTGCAAAATTTAAGGTCAATCATACTTGATTTGATAGGCTTCGGCATCGAATGTAGAAGTTTGAAGTTCTAAATTTCATTAAGCTTGAATTGAGGTTCTATTTGTTGTTTTAGCATTGTTTGATGTGATTTGAAGGCTCGACTAAGTTTGTATTATATTTTGGGATGTGTTGGTATATTTGGTTAAAGTCCCGACGGTCTCGGGTGAATTTCGGATGGTTAAGGGATTGATTTTTTAACTTAAGAAATGCTGAAGCTGGGAAGCAGTTAGTGTGATCGCTTCTGCGATGGCTTGGACGCAGAAGCGACATCGGAGAAGCGAAGTCAAGCTCGCAGAAGCGAAATGGGAAGGGGCAAGGCAGTGGTCGCAGGTGCGAAGAAATTTTCGCACCTGCGGAATCGCAGAAGCAAGAAATAAAGACATAGAAGCGGCTGGTCCGCAGATGCATGATTGGCCATCGCAGGAGCGCCTGCGCATATGCAAAAATGCTTCCGTAGATGCGAGGTCTCAGTTGGGCAGTGTACTCCTCAGATGCACATTTTCGCACTCAAAAGTGAGGACACAGATTTGCAAATATGTCCGCAGAAGAGGAAAGTGGGTAGAACATCAGGGGAGCGAACTTGGTCATTTTGTCATTTTCATTTGGGATTTTTGTAGCTATGTTCTTGGGCGATTTTGAGGAGTTTTCATCATGTAACAGAAGGCAAGTAATTTCCCACTTGTGAGCTTAATGTAAGGTTTATATAAGGATTTAAGGACGAAAATTTTGGCAAATTATTTGATTTTGGTAGAAAACCTAGAATTTATAATTTTGGATTTTGACCACAATTTTGGAAATGGAATTAAGAATAAATTATATATTTGAGTTAGTAATGTTATGGGTAAGGTTTATCTTTAAAAAATATCAGAATACGGGCACGTGAGCTTGAGGGTTGACTTTGTCGACTTTTCAAGCGGAGTTGAAAATTATTTAAATTGATTAATTATGGGTCTTAGAATATATTTTGATTGGTTTGCACATTGTTTGAATTGTTTTGGATCGACAGACATTGGTTTGAGGTGTTAGAGAGGCTTTGGAGTCGGTTATGGAACTTCGGAGCGAGGTAAGTCTCCTGTCTAACTCTTTGAGGGGGAAACTATCCATAGGTGATATATTTGTTATGTACTACTTGTTACGGGGGCTACGTATGCACAAGGTGAAGCGAGTCCATATGTAGCTAGATTCATGTTATGCCCGGGTAGACTTAGTATCACGACCCAAAACCTAACCCGTCGTGATAGCGCCTATCGCGATACTAGGTAAGACAACAGTTCCAAAATATTTTCAACATTTAACAGAAATGAATTAAGACATTTAAAATAACTAGTCTTTCATAAAAACGGGGTAAAACCCAATATCATTAGTGCGGAAAAATTAGCTCAACATCGCGGTGTCACTGAGTACATGAGCTTCTAAATCAGAATACACTCCACTATGGTGTCTAGAGAAATAAACTAAAAATACAACTAGTGATATAGAAGGAGAGTCAAGGCCTACGAACGTCGTGCATCTACCTTGGTAGTCTTCGAACTCTGAAGTCTCAATTAGCAATTGCCCTCGTGACAAAAATGCCTGGATCTGCACACGAGGTGAAGGGAGTAACATAAGTACATCCAACTCAGTAAGTAACAAGTCCAAACTTTGGACTAAAAGGTAGTGACGAACTCAACCGGTAAAGATAAAATAGAAATAACTGTACAGAAACGTAGGCATGCTTTCAAATTAAATAGGCAACTCAAAACAATAAAGTGAAGCAGATCCGAACATGATATCTAGCATGATCGATAGCTCAATTACTTTATCACAAGATGCAAACATGGATATAAACAAAATAGAGTCACTATATAGTGACTTGAATCAACCAGGACACAATTCTCACAGTGCACGCTCGCACGCCCGTCACTTGGCATGTGCGTCACTCAATACCGACCGTATAGCACATAGTTCGGGGTTTCAAACCCTCATAACCAAGTTTGAAAGCATTACTTACCTCAAACCGAGCAAATCCTACTCCGAAATGCCTTTTCTCCTCGAATCAGTCTCCAAACGCCCCGCATCTAGCCACAAGCGATGCGGTATAATTAATATAGGCTAAAGGAATCAATTCTACCAAAAAAACACAAAATTATAAGCCAGAATGCAAAATAGGCTCGACCCAGCCATCGGGCCCATGCCTCGAAATCTGACAAAAGCCACAAAACCCGAAAGCCCATTCACTCACGAGTCTAACCATACAAAATTTATCAAAATCCAACACCATTTGGTCATCCAAATCCCCAAAAGCCACTCTCCAATTCTCAAGACCTAAACCCCAAATTTCACTTTAACATCTCACTACTTAGGTGGGGAAACAAGTTTTATGATCCAAAACGAGTACAAGAAGCTTACCTCAATAATCACCTCGAAAATCTTCTCCAAAATCACCTAAGTCCGAGTCCAAAATATTGAAATAAGACTAAAATCGCGAACCCTTGCTTTTAAACCTTCTGCCCAGACTTTTCGTATCTGCGGACCTATTGTCGCATCTGCGGTGAAAATGATGCTTCTGCGGAAGTCACTTGCACCTCCAGGGCCACCACCTGCACTCTAGGTTCCGAACCTGCGAACGTGCATCTGCGGCCCTGGCATCACTTCTGCGGAGTCACTCTCTCCTAGCTGCCCCCGCACCTGTGTCCACTTGTCCGCATCTGCGCTACCGTAGGTGCGGAAAATTCTTCGCACCTGTGACCCCTGTCTTTCATGTCCTTGCCCGCATCTGTGATTCATGCCACGCTTCTGCGTGCTCGCACCTGCGGTGCCCACTCCGCAGGTGCAGTTACACCTGTAGCACAGCTCTTCAGCTGCTTCATCAACTCAAAAATCAAGTACGTTAACCACTCGAAATCTACTCGAGGCCCCCGGGACCTCAACCAAACATGCCAACAAGTCATATAACCCAATACGAACTTAGTCAAACCTTTGAATCACTTACAACAACACCAAAACACCGATTACATCCGTATTCAAGCCTAAAGAACTTCTAAACTTCTGAATTCTACAAATGATGCCGAATCATACAAAACCATGCCCAATTGACCTCAAATTTCACACATAAGTCATATTCAACATTACGGACCTACTCTAACTTCCGGAATTAGAATCCGACCCCGATATCAAAAAGTCAACCCCGCGGTCAAACTTCCGAAAATTTAACTTTTTCCATTTCAAGCCTAAATCAGCTACAGACCTCAAATTCACAGTCCGGACACGCTCCAGGGCCAACGGAGCTAATGGAACCGACGAAACTCCATTCTGGAGTCTTCTTCATACCATTCCGACTACGGTCAAAATCCTACAAGTTAAGCTTCCGTTTTAGGGACTAAGTGTCCCAAAACAAGACCTCCCGGCAAGTCACATAAGAAGAAACAGATACGGGGAATGCATTAAATAAGGGATCGGGGCTAATACGCTCAAAACGAACGATTGGGTCGTTACATCCTCTCCTACTTTAACATACGTTCATCCTCGAACGTGCCAAGAGTTGTTTCCATGCCACCAAAACACTATTCCATCTTACCACACACGTAATCGGGGGTGATCCCACGTCACCCTATCCCATATAGGTCAGTTAACACCACATAACTGAAATTTCTAAATTCAACCTAGCCCAAAAGCTTTAGAATCCAATTTCTAACATCCGTAATTTCTTACAAGATCTGAATCCCACAACCTACACACTGTATAATCTAAACAAGTTGTACCAAAATCCGTAACCATAACTCAAATACTCAAAACTCAAATACCACATAGCTCAAATGCTTGAAGCAATGATTTCTAATCACAGTAGCTGCTCAAAATAACCCCATGCCGATAATAAACCTCATATCAAACAAGACTCTATTATAAAACCTTCGTACACTACCGATGATGAAAGAAACATGCGGAGACTCGTAACCATTATCAGATCCACCAGTTGTGGAGGTCCCTCTCCTTCGACAAGAACCATAGAAAATTTCTAAGCCGACTTTCGATATTATCCTTCTAAATATGACACAATCAAATTTGATAGCACCCATCCTAGATCTGACGACTTCATCGTATCAAATACCAACTACTCTACTGACATGCCACACTAATACTATCTAAAGCCACAACCCGTGCAATTCGTGCACCAATAAGCAACATTCCAAATGTACTCAATCACGAAAATGACTCAAACAAGAGAATCGTCCCGCAAGCTCGACGGGTACCACCCCAACGCAATGCTAAAACCCATCACACACTGTAGAAACACAACACACGAATCTAACACAAGGATCATATCTCAACATAACTCTGCCGCAATGCGCGACCCCATCCAAATACTGATCCATATGAAATACCTCAGCCACCATGCTCAAAATCAATAACCACGCGCAATTCGACATCAAGTACTCAAAGTGCATTACCATAACCCTGGAGAAGCAAATCACACAATGCCACACAAACCCGAAAGAACATAACCAATGTGCAACCACTCATGCATCACCCAAATACCCATCTCGCGCAATTTCTGCTATAAGGCCCCAAATAGAACTGCACCATGGGTACATATAACCAACGAATCACAACCCCTCGTAGCATAGAAGAGTAACTCACCAAACATATCAAAACATGAATAAGCTCAACAACAACCGAATGGCACATCCCTCAACAATAGCAGTATGGAGCCAACCAATCCGACTCGGTGTAGAATACACATCCTAATTGGGCCTACTAATGGACCCCCAAATCAACTCCAAGCACCCACACATGGATAAATAACCATCCGAAAGCCCACAATGACTGAATCATAACACATACTATTGTCTAGCTAGCTTCGGCCATGACTTCACAGTCCACAACCATGGAAACAACCTGCTCTTGAGAACTTGCAGTCTCTAAATCCATATAACACATGAATCCCATATCTGATCCCAACTCCACCGCCAGAATGTCTAACACATCTCTCATACACGATCATCCCACGAGAAATACTCCTAAAATTCTTCCGTGCCACATAGCAAAATTGAATATTAACAGTCGATCAACCAGGAGAGTATCGCAATACCAATGAACATCCGTAAATCAAAACACAATGCCCCTTTAGACCGCGCACCCCTCTCAGGAATTACCGAGCAACTATAACATTCATCTAAATATATAACACTGACCATTCTATCCAAAATTCGTGAACTTGCCTTCAAGAATGAACTGTCACCTTGTACATGTAAATCTTAATCTTGCACAACACACCACGTCTATCATGCCATCATGTGGCAAACATAAGAATCTCACTATCAACTTTGAGTCACCAGCAATTTACATACCCGGTTAGTTAGAAACCTTCCTCTTGCTTCCTTCCAGGAGGAAATCACAATACACAATACGTTCCCCTCACTGGTAGAAATATCCAGTTTAAACCATGGTAGAAACCATCAAGAACACTTTGAAATCCACTTGCACCTAATCAAGCTTTCAGAACTAATTTCCTCCAACTCACCCAAGCCACGCAGGTCACTAAAGCTCTGTAACGTTTCCATGTCATTATTACCCAAAAGAACCAAGCATGCCATTACCATACTGGTCTAGCCTACCAGTTGTCCTATTCACTTCGAGTTTCTTCTGAATTAACCTCAATTTGATACTTCTCCTTGTCAGAACTCCACGATCCTTACCCAAAGCTCACTACAAGACACCCTAACATAACACCACACCACCATAAGGCCCGTAAGCCATTGTACTCTTCTTAAGTACCTCCATAAATACCACAACTGTAATGCTCACTCTAAAAATACCTTATGTGAATTTTAAAATTATTCTTCTTACCTTTCTTATACTAAAATGTAGAATCCATAATCATACAGAATTACCGCAAATTCCGTCACAAGTAAATGTAATCTCAGATTCTAAATTGTACCGCCCAAACGGGCTAAAAGACACGTGTCTCATTAGCACAACAACGCTCGAAGGGGTAACCCTGCCTTAATACCACCGATCAAATTCACACTCCGTGCGCACTATATCCTTCAAAATAACAATTTAATCATTTCATAATTTTTCATAAAGTGCAATATAACCCGCATTCAAGAAAGTTTCTTACTCAAGTCATCCCCGATATCAACCTCTGTAAGTCATAACCAATCAACAAGTATGCCTCAGCCCAAAAACTAATACAGTACAAAAATCGTGCAATCAAATCATAGATAGCAGACTCCCCCACTTGGCTCAAAGCCATATAACAAAACATCTGATAACTCACCATACCCAAGATAACATCTAAATTGACCATACTAAGCAATAAGAGATCTACTCTAGTCTCCAGACTCCCAATAGTCACCATACATGACCGATATACACGGTACATAATGACAATATCGCCCACAGGAATAGACACATGAATAGTTGAAACTAGAGACTCACGAGGCATATCCAGATAATGAGTGAAATGCGAGAACACATATGGATAAGTGGGACCAGGGTCAAATAATAGAGAGGCATCTCTATGGTAAACTAATACAATACCTGCAATCACAACATCCGAAGCAATGGCATCTGGTCTGGCAAGGAGTGCATAGAAACGGGCCTGACCGCCACCTGATCGGCCTCCCCCTCTAGGGCGACCCCTAGCTGACTGAGCTCCACTCCGATCTGGCTGGGCGGGTGGTGAAGTAACTGGTGCCGAAGTCGAAGGCTGACTCTTCTGCTGAGATGAACCTCTCGAAAGGCGGGGACAATGCCTCTTGATATGACCCAAATCTCTGCACTAAAAGCAACCTCTCTCTGAAAATGGCGATGGGGACTAAAGGGAACCCCGAGCACCAGAATAAATGCTAGAAGGTCCTGACATAGATGAACCCTGAGCTGATGGTGCACGAGACAAACTTTGAGCTGGTAGTGCACTGAATGAAGACTAGCCCTGCTGATAGCTATATGCACCATAGTCAGATGAAGTACCACGGTGAACCGGGTGAGTCGTCTGAGCATGTCTGAAAGGACGACCCCTACCATGGTGGAACTGACCCCCAGAAGGAACACCGCTGAATCCACCCTGTCCACGAGCCCTCTTGGCCTCCCTCTCAACCAGCTCCTAGCTGCGAACCATCTCAATCTGATGAGCAATATCGACAACCTCATCAAATGTCGCACCAGACGCTCTCTCTCTAGTCATAAGCAATCACAGCTAAAAAGTGAGGCCATCTATGAACCCCCTGATCCTTTCCCTGTCTGTGGGAACCAATTAGATAGCATGACGGGCCAACTATGAAAATCTTATCTCATACTACATCACGGACATATCACCCTAACGAAGCTACTCGAACTGCCTGCCCAGTTCTTCTCTGTAGGACTGAGGCACGAACTACTCCAGAAAGAGAACGGAGAACTGTTTCCAGGTAAGGGGTGCTCCGCCGACCGGCCTACACCTCTGGTAAGCCTCCCACCAATTGAAGGCAGTCCCATAGAACTGAAAAGTAGTGAATGAGACCCCACTGGTCTCTAGAATACCAGTTGTACGGAGTATCCTCTGACACCTGTCCAAGAAGCCCTGCGCATCCTATCCCTCTGCACCACTGAAAGATAGAGGCCGGAGCCTCCAAAACCTCTTCAATCTACGCTGCTCATATTCGGGCATAACATGAACCACATAGTCCTGAGAAGCTACAATCGGCTGGGCTGGTGGTGCCCCTGGTGTCTGGAGTCCCTGTACCACCTGCTCTGGTGTTGGGTGGCTGTTGCGGCCTGAACAGAGACTGCCTGAGAAAGACTAGTGCACATGGTCAGAATCTGAGCTAAGGCCTCCTGAAGGCCTGGAATCACAATGGGCACATGTGGTGCCTGAGATGGTCCCATAGGCTCATCCACAACTAGAGCCTGCTCCTGAACTGGGGCAATAGGTGGCTCTGCAGGTGCTGCCCTAGCTGCGGTGGGAGCTGCACCTCTGTCCCTACCGTGTCCTCTACTGCGACCTCGGCCTCTCGCGGCCCTGACTGGTGGTACTGGTGGTTGTCCATCCTGCCCCGTAGTACGCGTCCTCACCATCTGTGAGAGAATTAGAATAACAAAAATTTAGTTACCAGAATCAAAAGATTCGCACGACAAGAATTCAAGAATGTGAAGTTTCCTAATGGTTCAGCAGCCTCTGGAAGATAAGTATAGATATCTCCGTACCATTCCGTAAGACTCTACTAAACCTGCTCATGACTCGTGAGACCTATGTAACCTAGGATCTGATACAAACTTGTCACGACCCAAAAGCTAACCCGTCGTGATGGCGCCTATCGCGATACTGGGCAAGCCGACATTTCCAAAACACTTTCAACATTTAACAGAAATGAATTAAGACATTTAAAATAACCGGAGTCTTTCATAAAAACAGGCTAAAACCCAATAGCATAAGTGTTGAAACATTAGCCCGACATCGGGGTGTCACTGAGGACATGAGCTTTTAAATCAGAATGCAGTCCACTACAATGTCTAGAGAAATAAACTGAAAATAAAAGGAGAGTCAAGGCCTATGAACGCCGTGCAACTACCTTAGTAGTCTCCGAACTCTGAAGTCTCAATCAGTAACTGCCGCCGTAACCAAAAACGCCTGGATATGCACATGAGGTGCAGGGAGTAATGTGAGTGCATCCAACTCAGTAAGTAACAAGTCCAAACTTTGGACTGAAAGGTAGTGACGAACTCAACCGGTAAAGATAAAATAGAAATAACTGTATAGAAATGTAGACATGCTTTCAAATTAAATAGGCAACTCAAAATAATAAAGTAAAGCAGATCCGAACATTGTAAAGAATATAATTCTGCTATCTCTACATGCTAATGCACATGCTGTATATGATACACCATGCTGTCAGCCTCATGTGCTCACACTCTCGAATGCTCAACTACTCGGTACTGTATATGGCCCATACGACCCAGGAAAGATCCATCGCGAAACATATACATCACTGACTATAAGTCACCCAGTATCGAGGAAGGCCAATCCAGCCCTGTGGAGAAGATCCATCTCTAGGTATCAAGTACTTCAGATAAGATCCATGTCCAGGGAAGATCCATCCCTCAATAATAACAACCGCGCTCACTGGGAGTGTGTTACAGACTCCGGAGGGGCTCTTACAGCCCAAGCGCTATCATAAAATCAGTATACCCACTGCGGCGTGCAGCCCGATCCCATAACTGTCACTCATAATCAGGCTCTTAGCCTCACTCAGTCATCAATCTCTCATGTCTCACTCACTGGCTCACAATATCATGAAAACTAGCCCGAAACAATGATACGATGTATCAATAAATAACAACTGAGACACAGACATGATATGAAATGCATGAACATGACTGCATACATAATATCAATGAAATCAGTGAGATGACAGCAAGAAACGACCACTAGGGGTCCCAACAGTACCAGTATAAAGCCTAAAGATGATATCTAGCAGGATTGACATCTCAATTACTTTATCACAAGATGAAAACACGGATATCAACAAAATAGAGTCACTATACAGTGCCATGGAATCAACCAGGCCAAAATTCTCACTGTGCATGGTCGCACGCCCGTCACTTGGCATGTGCGTCACCTCAATACCAATCGTATAGCACATAGTTCGGGGTTTTGAACCCTCAGAACCAAGTTTGAAAGCGTTACTTACCTCAAACCTAGCAAATCCTACTCCGAAATTCCTTTGCCCCTCGAATCAGTCTCCAAATGCCCTGAAACTAGCCACAATCAGTGCGGTATAATTAATATAGGCTAAAGGAATCAATTTCAAAAGAAAAACACAAAATTATAAGCCAAAATCCGAAATAGGCTCGACCCGGCCCCCAGGCCCACGCCTCGAAATCTGACAAAAGTCACACAATCTGAAAGCCCGTTCATCAAGAGTCTAACCATACTAAATTTATCAAAATCCGACACCATTTGGTCATCCAAATCTCCAAAATCCACTCTCCAATTCTCAAGCCCTAAACCCCCAAATTTCACTTCACAATCTCACTAATTAGGTGGGGAAATCAGTGGGGAAACAAGTTTTATGATCCAAAACGAGTACAAGAAGTTTACCTCAATAATCACCTCGAAAATATTCTCCAAAAGGGCCTAAGTACGAGTCCAAAATGTTGAAATAAGACTAAAATCGCGAACCCTTTCTTTTAAACCTTCTGCCCAGACTTTTCGCATCTGCGGACCTATTGTCACACCTGTGACCCCGCATCTGCGGTGAAAATACCGCTTCTACGGAAGTCGCTTGTACCTCCAGGGCCCGCACCTGCGCTCCAGGTTCCGCACCTGCGATTGCGCATCTGTGGCCCTAGCCTCGCTTCTGCGGAGTCACTCTCTCCTAGTTGCCCCCGCACCTGCGTCCACTTGTCCGCATCTGCACTACCGTAGGTGCGGTAAATTATTCGCACCTACGACCCCTTTCCTTCATGGCCTTACTGGCATCTGCGATTCATTCCACGCTTCTGCGTGCTCGCACCTGTGGNGAATCTAGCCACAAGCAGTACGGTATAAT
This sequence comes from Nicotiana otophora, assembly GCA_000715115.1. Classification (NCBI taxonomy): domain Eukaryota; kingdom Viridiplantae; phylum Streptophyta; class Magnoliopsida; order Solanales; family Solanaceae; genus Nicotiana; species Nicotiana otophora. The sequence continues at coordinate 11,190 of AWOL01S0049183.1, read as the reverse complement.
TAATATAGGCTAAAGGAATCAATTCCACAAGAAAAATACGAAATTATAAGTCAAAATCTGAAATAGGCTCGACCCGGCCCGCGGGCCCACACCTCGAAATCCGACAAAAGTCACAAAACCCTAAAGCCCATTCACTCACGAGTCTAACCATACCAAATTTATCAAAATCCGACACTATTTGGTCATCCAAATCCCCAAAATCCAATCTCCAATTCCCAAGCCCTAAACCCCCAAATTTCACTTCACAATCTCACTAATTAGGTGGGGAAATCAGTGGGGAAACAAGTTTTATGATCCAAAACGAGTACAAGAAGTTTACCTCAATAATCACCTCGAAAATATTCTCCAAAAGGGCCTAAGTACGAGTCCAAAATGTTGAAATAAGACTAAAATCGCGAACCCTTTCTTTTAAACCTTCTGCCCAGACTTTTCGCATCTGCGGACCTATTGTCACACCTGTGACCCCGCATCTGCGGTGAAAATACCGCTTCTACGGAAGTCGCTTGTACCTCCAGGGCCCGCACCTGCGCTCCAGGTTCCGCACCTGCGATTGCGCATCTGTGGCCCTAGCCTCGCTTCTGCGGAGTCACTCTCTCCTAGTTGCCCCCGCACCTGCGTCCACTTGTCCGCATCTGCACTACCGTAGGTGCGGTAAATTATTCGCACCTACGACCCCTTTCCTTCATGGCCTTACTGGCATCTGCGATTCATTCCACGCTTCTGCGTGCTCGCACCTGTGGTGCCCACTTTGCAGGTGCGGTTACACAAGTAGTTGCAACTCTTCAGCTGCTTCATCAACTCAAAAATCAAGTTCGTTAACCACCCGAAATCTACCCGAGGCTCCCTGGACCTCAACCAAACATGCCAACAAGTCATATAACCCAATACAAACTTAGTCGAACCTTCAAATCACGCAAAGAAACACCAAAACACTGATTACACCCAGATGCAAGCCTACAAAACTTCTAAACTTCGGAATTCTACAAACGATGCCGAATCATACCAAACCATGCCCGATTGACCTCACATTTTGCACACAAGTCATATTCAACATTACAGACATACTCCAACTTCCGGAATCAGAATCTGACCTCGATATCAAAAAGTCAACACCCCGATCAAACTTCTGAAAATTTAACTTTTGCCATTTCAAGCCCCAATCAGCTACAGACCTCAAATTCACAATCCGGACACACTCCTAAATCTAAAATCACCCAACGGAGCTAACGAAACCGATGAAACTCCATTCCGGAGTCGTCTTCATACTATTCCAACTACGGTCAAAATCCTAAGACTTATACTTCCGTTTTAGGGACTAAGTATCCCAAAATACTTCGAAACCAAAACAAGACCTCCCGGCAAGTCACATAAGAAGAAACAGATACGGAGAATGGAGTAAATAGGGGATCGGGTCTAATACGCTCAAAATGATAGGCCGTGTCGTTACACTTAGGTTCCCACCATACTATAACTGTACTATTTGATTTGTCACTTGCCTATTAAATTACATTACTTTACATTACGACTTGAGACTAGACTTAGGTAGAGTGCTAGACTTGCTATTATAGATATTTGATGGGCTTCATGATAAGCCGCGAATTAATTGTACTCTCCTTATAAAATTCTCCCGCGTTATGCGTTCTTATAGAAGCGTTCCCTTAAAATTTATAACTCACATGACTATTCGTGAGTGGGGTCGAGTACCCGTCAAAGCTTCTTATTCTAATGGAATCAGGCCGTATGCCTCGGCAGGATAGATACATCTATGGTTCGTACCGTTCGACCCTCGGCAGTGAGTATATTATGATGGATTGGGTCGTACGCCTTGGCAGGATTATGTATCACACTCTCATGGGAGCGGGCCGTTCACCTCGTCAATATAATAGATGTATCTATGGTTCGAAAATATCATGATGGATCGGGCCGTACGCCTCGACATTTATATAAAATACTCTTATAAAATCGTGTGTAATAATTGATAAGAAGGCAGTATATATGCGAGTTTTCCTGATTTGAATTGTGACGACCTATCTGGTGAGGTCCATTATATATACTCCGATTGATGAGGTGATTACTAGCTGAGAGCTTGAGTTATTGCTGAGAGGAGAATTTTACCACATATTGATACTTGTTATTTTATTTATTCCCATGACTCACATCTGTTTACTTCTACTGTATCTGTCTTATTGGACCACTAGTAAGTGTTGATGTCGACCCCTCGTCACTACTTCTCTGGGGTTAGACTAGATACTTAATGGGCATGCGTTGATTTACGTACTCATGCTGTACTTCTTGCACTTGTTGTGTATGTACATATATGTCTTGTGGTCTTTTGGGTGCAGAGACGCGACTATTGCAGGGACTTTACCGTGAGCTACATTTTATGTTACGATCCGCAGCCTCTAGAGTCTCCATTAGAGTCTTGTTGAATTCCAGACAGATGTTGTATTTTATTATATTTTCTAGTTGATACTCATGCACTTGTGACACTGGGTTTTGGGGGTTCCTATGAGTTGTTCATTATTGTAATTCGTGTAATCCTATTTCAAACTATTTACTTAATAAAAATTATGATTTTAAAGTACTAGAATGAATAATTTAATTGATCAATCACTATTGGCTTGGCTTACAGCGATGTTAAGCGCCATCACGATATATAGCGGAGTTTTGGGTCGTGACACAGCTCTTGAGAAACTCTAAGAAATTGATTTATATTGTAACGTGTTGCAGGCATCCTGCTCCTTTCGCCAGCGTGCAAACTTTGCCCATGATTATGAGTTGTCCTTAGCAGAGCTAGAAGCTCTTGATATGTGCCAGATAAGCTATGTTTAAGCCAATGACTAAGGAGAAACATCAAAATTTCAAGCAAAGATGTTGGAGCTCCTGGAAGCTTGTGCTTAGATTTTTACTAGCAGGAGAAGCATGTTCCAGGCATGAAAAATCACACTCTATAGCTGGCCCAGGTCATAGCATTGCTGTGACATCAAAAGGAGTTTTGTACTAATTTGGGAATAAAAGGTTATGCTTACAAGAAAACATATCCATAAGAGGGGAAAGAATAGTTAGAAGAGAAACTTCTTCTTTTGTTCTGTTTCAGTTTTAATCATAAAATTCATCAGATCATTATAAATATATAAAAATATATTAAGTAAGATGGTTTTACCTTTTCCAAAAAAATAAGAGATATTATGCAATATAGTATACTACAGATTGTCCAATACAAAATAATTTATAAAAGATGATAACAGAAAAGAAGTTTTGGCTCCTTCATCCGTGGCTTGGTGTGGATTAGACGTACTAGTTATCCTTGTCCTTAACATGTCTTTTATGTCTTGGCTTATCACATATGACTACATAAAGTACCTAAACAACAAGGAAGTGAGGTCTGCAACCAACGCCTCCCTAGACCATCCTTATGCCACCCCTGCCCAACTACTACCACCTTTCTTAGCCCCAGACTCAGCCAGCCTCCACTACTCGCCCCCATGACAACGCCCTCCCCAGTATCAAGATTGTTACAGATTTGAGTTGATTGAGTTTTGGGGGGTAAATCCTATAGTTTTTCTCGTCAGTTTTAGACAACTTCAGATAATGCAGACAAAATCTGTTGTGACTGAAATTGAATATCTGCAAAAATAGTTGCAGATGAAACAACACAAGCATAAATTATATAAAATCACCTATGAGTAATACAAGCTACCTGAAAAGAAAAGGGAACAAAAAACCAAACCTGAGATAAATACAATGAAACACTATGGTTCACATATGAGAACACATCAGAGCTAATGACACTGGTGAAATCTATTATCGTTAAATAACAATATAGCACTAGTTATCATACAAGTGAATCTCGTAGTCTGCCTATCAGTTGATGTACTTCCATCATATGCTATCTCAGAAGGATGAACTCTTTCTACATACTGTAGAATTTAAAAGTTCAACACGGATGATATTGCATAAAGCCATATTAGCGTCGAATATGATGTGACATATTTCTCATAGTCTACCACCCTCTCCATATATTTCAGCTTCAAGATTTGCTTTAAGCATAGCCCATACCAGATATGAGAGTCATTCAAACTTAATTATCAGGCCCAATTAAAGCAGTTTTAAAGGGGTTTAGAAGTCAAGACTATTACTAGTTTTTTCCTTAGCTGGTCAGAATTTTTGTTGATCAGGTAAAGGAATGACATTGATATCCAACAACAAGAGTATGTTGGGAAGCCTATATGGAATAGCTCTTTTACAAGTTGGATATTGAGCTCAAAAAATCAGACATCGCTTCTACTAGCCAGTCAGACTTGTTAATATGCAATATATATAGAGTGGCAGGTCTCCTTTGAATGTTCAAATCCACAAGTTCAAATGATCAGCAAAAGCTGCAACATTGATTTCAGTATTTATTAGTCACCTAACTAAATTGCTATACTAAAAGCAATAAGAATCTGAGTGGGACAATGCAAATCAATGAAGAGCTATACAGTAACAAAAATATGCCAAATGTGAAAGCTCCCGACAAGTTTGGCAAACTATTCTGTAGAAAAACTAACCTATCAGTGCTGGAGACGAACCATTCAGGTGAAGTTCTAAGCCACAGATTCCATTATGTTCATTTTAATAATGTTCACATGGGCAGTTATTGACATTGTCCTTTCGCTTGTTTTTGCGATTGCAGTCAGTTTATGAAGACCGCTAGAAGGCTTACCATCTTAACAGATTCTGGCAGCGATAAAATACGGAGATAGATACTGATGTATATTGATCCTTGTTAACTGTACAGTTGATTGCTACAGTAGTAGTTTCAACCTACTTCCTTTTTCTGCTTTGAGTTATTTTTAAGAGTTGAAGGGTGAAATCTCTCCTTCAACCATAGTTTAGCAAATTGTAGACTGAAGATTCAACTTTTTTTAATCTTTTCAATCTACCTGAATTTCTTTGATCCTAATTTGTACCTATTGGTTGAGCTTTATGTTCATCTTGCAACTTTTTTGTTGATATTGCAAGAATGCAGTTTTTTCATTCACATGCTATTGGCAATGAAGAAATAACAAGAAGAATAGTCAAATATCAAACTGGTAATATTTTTTGTAGGAATATAAATACTTTTTGTTCTTAAAAATTTAGTTATTTCTCAATGTTTAACTAATATTTATTGCATATAATAATTATTATTATTGCCAACTATTTCCCTATGCACAACCAACAAACTCGTAATCAGCAGAAGATATAAATTCCGCAAATGATATATAATAACATACACTTAAATAAGCAAAATAAATTGATGTTTCGGGTAATTTGTTACTCACTTGGTATCATCGAGTATCCGAATTGTCATTCTCCTGAACTGGAGGCTGGTAATTAGTGTGTTGTTGCACTAATAGTAAATGCTTCAGTTCTTTCATCTCATCTTCGAAGTTAGACCGACGATCCTTCAAAGACTGATTTTTATTTCGAGTTGAACGTAGCTTAGCCAATAATTCAGTTTTTGAGGAAGTTCCACCTTTCAAATCTTTCGCCTTTACTCCAGCCCCGAAGCCAAATACATGACTATGACTTTGAGGTCCAAAGCATTTTTCTACAATCTCTATACTAGGAAATAACGGTTAGAACTGCACCAAATCCTTGATTTGAGCCCACAAAGTATATAGAGAGATTTTTATTAGATCCCATAATAACTTAAAGTAAAGAACATGTTCAATTAAACAAAGACACATGTTTCTCGATTGTTTCAGAATCAACAAGTGTGTTATTCTTCTTGCGAGTCTCGAAGAAAATAGATGCCAAATTTGGTGGTTTGCCATCTTTTCCTCCCTTTACATAAAAGTAAATATGTCAAATAACGTCTCGTCAATATTAAGAAAAAATAGATTTGATGATAACATCTTTTGATAAATAATCTGTGTAATTGGCTGCATTCTTGTTACTTCTCACCTATATTTGAGTAACAATATTAAATTCAAATGCTATAAATAAATTATTAGTCAAAAGATAATAGTATAAAATAAAATTACACAACTAGGTATTATGTCAAACCTGAAAACTTTCAGTAGAAAAATGTTCCTTTACCAACCACTCCCATTGTTTCTTGTCTTCCCCCTTGAGCACATTCTTAAGAGCCACTTGTATTAGCTTACCCTTCACATACTTTGCTTGCAATTGTCCTCTCCATTTGTTTCATAACTCTTTCATCCATCCCAAAATGTGATTGTGATGAATATCCCTGTCATCACTCTCAAATTTATCCTGCAATATATCATGAGCAAAATATAGGCTGATATCCAATATCATCACAGAAAGTCCAAGTGATAGAAGAAAATATAGTTCTACAATGAGTCTTGAAATGATCTGGCCAAATTATTAAAAAGAACCCTTAGCTTTATTTAACTTTTGTGAATTTAAAACATAAAACTCTCAATTTTATTTTATTTTAGTAAAGAACGTGATAAAAACTCAATAATTAAGTACCAAGAATGGTAAGAAAAGAGGAATCAAAGAAGAAATTGGAATAATCCATCCAATTACCGTAACAGCTGCCCATATGTGATATGACTTTTTCTCTTTAATGCGATCCCACGATGATATTCCCAGCGGACATATATTACGGTCACAAACTATTTTTTCCAAGTCCCTCGAAAATAGATTTATATTTTTTTCAACTGTTCGATTATTGTAAAATGTTACTTTTAGCTTCTCTCCAACTTCAAGTGATGCAATTTCTTTGTACTTGTTACTTCCTCGAACCTTTTTTACCTTTCCAATAGTACATGAACCTAAATTTGCTTAATTTATAAATATCAGAGAATATTGTTAAAATGATTAACATGTGATCAAAGAGATTTGGGAAACCATACTTTTTTCAACTGTTTGGGTGGACTGCATAACATGATGAATAGAAGGAGAAAATGGAATATCAGTTTGCATATTCTCTTTGTCATGAACCAAAGAGTTTTTATTCTTTGTTTGCAATCCTTGAGCGGCAAACATGGTAGAGTCTAATCTTGTACTCTTAGAAGGTCTTGACATACATTGACTTGCATAATGAGCATTCTGATGAAAGGATCGTTCCTCATTTTCAGACTCTTCAAAGGAGCATATAGATCTAAGCTCTCGCCTTTGTCCTTTATCTAGAGTACTTGATGTAACGACCCGATCGGTTGTTTTGAGCTCTACTGCATCGTTCGGCGGTTTGAGGCATCGAGTAGCTTCACTTCAGGTATTATGAATTGTACGTGCGGTCGGAATTGAATTTCGGGAAGTTCGCAGTTGATTTGAAAAGAAAATTCTACATTCGGAAACTTTAAGTTGGAAGAGATGACTAAGGTTTGACTTTTGAGTAAACGACCTCGGAGTTGGATTTGAAGGTTCCAATAGGTTTGTATGATGATTTCAGACTTGACATATGTTCGGGTTGAGTATCGGGTCATCTGGGAGCATTTCGGCGTTTAATATGAAAAGTTGGCATTTTGAAGGTTTAGAATTTCTTAAGTTTGATTTGAAGTGGACTTTGGTGTTATCGATGTCCGTTTGACGTTTCGAGCCTCGGAATAGGTTCGTTTTAGGATTTATGACTTGTGCGCAAAGTTTGGCGTCATTCCGGAATGTTTTGACATGATACGGACGCGTTCGTCGAAGTTTGAAAGTTTGAAAGTTTAAGGAAGGGTTTTGATCGTCGATTCATACTTTTGATATTGTTTAGTATGATTTGAGGCCTCGAGCAGGTCCGTATTATGTTATGGAACATGTTGGTGTGATTTGACAGGGTCTCGGGGGACTCAGGTGTATTTCGGGATGGTCTCGGGTCATTTTCCCTTATTTTGTTGCTACTGTTGCTGGTTTTGGTTTTGTCCTTCGCGAACGCGAAGGGAGTCCAACGTTCGTGAAGAAGGAAAAATGGTGACTGTATTTTTGTGCTTCGTGAACGCGAAGGACAGTTCGCGAACGCGAAGGAGAGCTGGGGATCAGGAGGATCGTACCCTACACGAACGCGACAAGGTAGTCGCGAGCGCGGTAAGTTGTTGAGTTGGCAGTTTTCCCTTCGCGAACACGGAAGGGAAAACGCGAACGCAAAGGATGAGTTCCAGGATGGGGCAGTTGGCAATCGTGAATGCTGGAGCTTGAATATGAACGCGATGATGTGCATGGACAGGCCTTCGCGAACGCGACCCTGGTCACGCGAATGCGATGAAGGACGGGGCCTGGGCAGATTGTTTTAAGTCGGGGATTTTGCTCATATAACTCATTTCTCTCTTGGTTTGGGCGATTTTGGAGAGCTTCAAGGGGATATTTTTATCATAAATTATAAGGTAAATAATTCTAGCACATTGTTAGCTAATTACATAGATTATACAAGGATTTAATCATGGAAATTTGTAGATATTTTGAGATATTAAGAGAAAACCTAGAAATTTGGTAATTTTTGATTTTTGACAACACAATTTGGACATGAAATTAGGAATAAATTATATATTTGAGTTCGTAAATTATGGTTAAGGTTTATCTTAAAACATATTCGGAATCCAGGCACGTGGGCCCGAGGGTTGTCTTTATCGACTTTACGAGCGAAGTTGGGAATTGTTTAAATTGAGTAATTATGTGTATTAGAATATATTTTGATTGGTTTGCATATTGTTTGAATAGTTTTGGACCGACGGGTATTGGTTTGAATAGTTTTGGACCGACGGGTATTGGTTTGAGGTGTTTGAGAGGCCTTGGAGTCGGTTATAGAACTTCGGAGCGAGGTAAGTCTCTTGTCTAATCTTCTGAGGGAGAAATTACCCCTAGGTGATATTCATTATTATGTGCAACTAGTTGTGGGTTCTACGTACGCATGAAGTGATACCAGTCCGTACGTAGCTAAAGCATGTTTATGTCCGGGTAGACTTAGGACCTTATCATGTAATATTTGAATTATTTGAACTCATTACGCTGGCTTGATTAATTGAAGTTATAATTGAAATTGATTAAGAAATAAATATATGTATACTAGGTCGCGCCTTATCACTTTGAGTTGTGGGCAAGTTATTTGAGAAACGGTAAAGATTATATTTACTTTGTGCTCATGTATTGTATTGTAAGCACGTGTCACGTAATTCAGTAACTTTCTTCCTTTTCTTGTGGAGCGGGCCGAACGCTTCGGCAGTATATAGATGCATCTATGGTTCGTGCCGCACGACACTCGGCAGTGTACACATATTTCGGATCGGGTCGAACGACCTCGGCTGAATCGTGCGTTATATCGCTAGTAGTCTGAATATCCACGAACTAATCTTTCCACTGGTGCCCAAATTTTATATGGTATTCCTTATTTATTTGATAATGACTCTTGACATTTTTCTAAGCTGTTAAGGTAGAGTACAAGATTTAGAAAATTTATGCTTTGAAAGAAGAAATTGAAAGATTATGTAACTTACAAATTTACCCCATCATTGCCGTATGCCTCAAATCCGCTCATGTTTTATTATATTGCTTTATTAGACCTTTAGCAAGTGTCGATGTCGACCTCTCGTCACTACTTACCCGGGGTTAGGCTAGACCTTTAATTTATGTACGCATGCTGCATTTCTACACTAAATGTGCAGGATCTGACAGGTTCATTGATGATCACTTAGGTGTGTAGGCTCACCTGTTAAGGAGACTATATGTGATCTACGTTCTAGGCTATGCATCGCATTCCACCAAGTGGATTTTGGGTCATGACAGCTTGGTATTAGAGCCTTAGTTTCACTTAGGTCTCACGAGTTATGAGCAAGTCTAGTAGAGTCTTGTGGATCGGTACAGAGACGTCTGTACTTATCTTCGAGAGGCTACCTGACTGTTAGGAGCACTTCCCTTATTGATTTTCTCATCGTGTGGTTTAATTCAATTGAGTCTTGTGCCTTTATTTCCTTCCTACTTAATCTTATACGATGTGAAACGCTAGTTTCAAATTGGATGTCTAGGAGTTATATTGGTACTGAAGACGTGGTGCGGGATATTTTTCACTGCATGTTCGGACAAGCCATTATCGTCACCTTGCGGAAAGATGTTCTATCCTTTAAGCTCAATAGATTTATTTTCGATAGTTTTGAGGCTATGCACAAATTGCTATGATGTTCATACATCATTATCACACAATATTGAGGTAATGGTGGGGTGCTCGTTTATATGTGGAGGAAGTGAATGACTTGAACAGAGGATTTCTCAGAGCATGATTTAGGGGTTCAATATTTAATTCCAGTGGAGGAAAGGCAATCGGACTATAGATGTCCAGGTTTGGTTGATAAAGTGATGAGACTTGGTATTTTCAAGCGTGGTGGAATTATCATTTGTGATGTGGTATCGTCGTCCTTGTTGGGAACTCATTAAGGTTGGCCGGTGCTATGGTCTTCTTTAATTTTGCCTTTGGGACAGGGTGTTGTGAAATGGTGCCTGAGGGGAAGTTGTCAGAGATAGCGGTGGGCAACGGTTCAGAATCGAATTTGTATTTTAAATGTTGATGGCGCAAGAAAGATGATCTTCTAGGAGGTTTAGAGTTAGTAGCAATCCATTAGTTCAGGTGCTACAGGTATGCACTTGGTTTGAGGCAACATTTTGGGGTAGCGAAGTTTGAGGAAGGACCTGGCGGGAGGTGTCCCGTGGCGGATGAATTGCTAGCAGGTCAAGTATAAGAAGTGGAAGTCGAGAAGTTGCTTGGAGGAGATGGTTTGACCAAAGTGGGAGTGGCAGAGCAGCATATGGATTATGTGATAGGAAAGCCACGTACCTTGAGAAAGTGTAGAAGGGTTTGGGAATCGTGATGGAAGGTGATTTGGTCTACAAATTGTATTTGGAATGATGGTTACTATACGGAGAAAGATTGAATATGGAAGAAAGGAGTTTGCTTGAAATGAAGAGGGGCGTAAAGATTTGATTATCATTTTAGATGCAATATGACTTCAGTTTGGAAGGTATCGTTGAACTTTCAGTTGATGTCAATAGGGAAGGAACAAACTTATGCCACCGGTGGGCGAGCATGGGCTCAGGAGAATTTACTGATTATGTGGTATTTGTACCGGTGCAGCATCGTTGGAAGATGTCAGTAAGGAATTCCACATGTGGGTTATCTCCTGTGAGCATGTTAGCGGTTGCGTGATGTTGATGAAGCTTCTGTGAAGAATACTACTTGCTACCCGGTAAGAGGTCGAATATGTGATTGTGACTGATGATTTAGAA
>AWOL01S0049174.1:65637-80851 GCA_000715115.1 Nicotiana otophora | reverse complement strand
AGGGCCGCTTGATTAGAGTTGTGGTATTGTACGTACACCTCCACCTGCATATATCTGGTGAGGCGGCAGGGCCGCTTTGTGTGAAGATGGTTATATAGGATCTCATCTTAAATCCTATAAATGTTGTTGATAGCTTTAAATAAGCTTGCTATGGTTGAGACAGTTATCTATATTATTCTATTGCCGCACTGGTTCATCATAATTATCTTGTATTTCTAAATTCTTAAATTGGTGTTTAGTTTTCATACTAGTACTATTCGACGATACTAACGTCCCTTTTGTCGGGGAAGCTGCATCTTTAAATGGATGCAGGTGGTTCCACAGCAGGAGACACTAATCAGTGCTAGCAGTACACCTTCTTCCCAGCTGACTTGGTGAGCCCCACTTCATCCCGGGGTCACGTATCTTTTGATCTTTATGTATTATGGTTGAGGTATAGTCGGGACCTTGTTGCCGGTATTATCATTGTACTCTTCTTTATCTATAGAGGCTCTGTAGACATAGTGTGGGTTGTGTATTGGTACTGGGAAAGACAAACTATGCTATGTTGTGGTTGTATTACTTGTCCATTTGAGACTTTAAAAATGGTGAAACTTATGGTAAGAAATTGATAACTGCAGACATTACCACTTTATTGTTTAATTAAGGAAAACATATATTCTCTTTATCCATGAATGAGTTTGGATAGAAGAAATCTAACAGGCTTTCTCGGTCGGGTTCACTCGGTTGAGCGTCGGTCGCGCTCCACGGTTTTGGGGCGTGACAAAGGAGGAGAGTCAAGGTCTGCGGACTCTAAGGCAGCTACCTCGATAGTCTCCGAACTGAATAAGTTCCAATACTAGCAACCTCTGTACCCGGAAGTACCTGGATCTGCACACAAAGTGTAGAGTGTAGTATGAGTACAACCGACCCAATGAACTCAATAAGTAACAAGACTAACCTTGGGTTGAAAGCAGCGACGAACTCAACCAATACAATCCAAATACATAATTTAACAGTATAGAAATGCTAGGAAATATGACAATAATATCTCAAAGAAACTCATAATCTATTGGTACACAGTACAGGAATATAGACATGCTTCCAGGTTTAACATTTAAGCTCAATACAGATAAAATATGCCAAGTATGACTAATATGATGAATATTACATCTCTATATCTACATATCAATGTACATGTCACATGTGATGCAGCACAGTGAAAACCTCACGTACTCACACTCTCAGAGTACTCAATCTCACTGTCTCAATTCTTGCTCATCACACTCAGTCACTTGGCATTGTACAGTACCTGCACTCACTGTTGGTATGTCAGACTCCGGAAGGGCGGATCCTGCCCAAGCGCTAATAAAATATGTTGCGGCGCATAGCCCGATCCCATCATGAATCAATAATACCTGCTGCGGTATCCAGTCCGATCCCATCATGAGTCAATAGTACCTGATGCGGCGTGCAACCCGATCCCATCATGAGTCAATAGTACCCGCTGTTGCGCATAGCCCGATCCCATCAATATCACTCACAAACATGCACTCGGCCTCACTCAGTCATCAATCTCTCCAGTCTCTCGGGCTCACAAAACTCATGCCAATCAGCCCAAAACAATAATACATGATGTACAATAAATAGTAACAGAGACTGAGACATGATATGCAATGATGAATGCGACTGAGTACATAACTGCAATTTAAGCAAATAACTCAATAGCAAAAGAATGACCGTCGTGGGTCCCAATAGTACCAGCACATAACCTAAATATTTTCTAACATAAATCTCAGCTCAAATTTTCTAACACATAGAGTACAGTAATAATATTCAGATAGGATGACTACACAATTCCACGGAATTGACTGAGTCACAATTTCTACGGTGTACGCCCACACGCCCGTCTCCTAGAATGTGCGTCACCTCAACATCGATCACACAACACATAATTCAAGGATTCATACCCTCAGAACCAAGCTTAGAAGTGTTACTTACCTCAAACCGTGCAAATCTCTACTCCAGCAAGCCTGTCACGGTCCCAATTTTCCTTCGTGGGATGTCGTGACGGTACCTAGTCTCTAAGACTAGGTAACCCTAACAAACATGCTGAAGAGAATGAAACAATAATTTAAAAATCTCAAAACTCAACAACATATATAAAAAGGGAAATCTCTATAGCTCAATGTGTATACAATAGCCCAAAACCCGGCGTAATATAAGTCACAAGATCTATGACAATACCAAAATCGTTCCTATATAATTATGTCCAGTAAAGAAGGAAAAATATAAAAAGGGATAGAAGGGGACTCCGAGGCCTGCAGACCTGGGCAGGTGTACCTTGAAGTATCCAAATGCAAACTCAGCTCAGTAGTGCAGGGACCGATAGGAAGTACCTGGATCTGCACAAAAAATATGTGCAGAAGCGTAGCATGAGTATACCACAACGGTACCCAGTAAGTGCCAAGCCTAACCTCGGTAGGGTAGTGACGAGGTCAGGTCAAGGCCCTACTAGAAATAATAAAAAAATATGACGAAAGATATAACAATACAATGGTAATGAAAATGGAAAAGAAACAAATAAGGAATTTACTAAAAGTTAACTACACAGAATCAAGGCAGATAATACAACACGGAAGGAAACAAGGATTAACATGTTAAGGAAACAAACAACCAGGACAAGTACAACAAATAGAGAAAGATCAACAAGGGCCACTACTGAGGTACCGCCTCGTAGGCCCAAATCACAAAAGTAACTCACAGTCTTTACTTATATCGCCGCAGGAGCCTTTACATTTAGTTTTGAAAATTATTTTTCCCGAAATAGCATCCCGTGTTTTAGCCCACCTTATCACACCACATGGCTTCTAGTAGTTCTCCTACTAGCCACACGTATCAAGCCCACCTTATCTTACCGCATGCATTTCAATCCCCAGACCTTATACCACCGCATGTATTTAAATAACACAACGTATCACAAATCGCACCTCAAGTGCCCAATATCACAACTTGCCAGAGAAACCAAACAATGACAAAATTTCACAATAAGGAGCCCACGGCTCAACCACAATGTACACAAAGTCTCAACAATAACAATCGGATGAATAACTCGATAGAATGATATTTCACTACTTAACACTTTGCCTCAATAGGAATCACGGCCTTTGCAACTTAATACCAATTTCAACAACACGATATTCCAAGAATGGCAATTTCAAGTAAGGAATTCAACAGTTAAATAATGAATACGGAATAAAGGAAACAAGAACTTCAACTAAACATGCAGGGAATTAGCAAGTAAGAGATAAGGCGGGTAGACATGTGAAATTAGACTAAAAATGATGACTATAATATGTTAAGGCAACTCAATTAAGGCAAGGAAGGGGTCTACATAGATAAAACCAGAAATTTCCATATTTAGCCCGTGTACACACACTTCACCTTGGATACACGGCTTTTACATATCGCAATTATCACAAACAACACCAGTCCTAAGAGATAATTCCCCCACACAAGGTTAGCCAAGTCACTTACCTCAAAACCACATAAATCAATCAACTAGAAGGCCTTTCCCTCGATTATCCAACTCCGAACGGCTCGAATCTAGCCAAAACAATTTCATACTATAAATATAAACTATAGAAAACTAATTCGAATAATAAAGTTATGATTTTTGCAAAGAAATAAAAAGTTAACTCAAAAGTCAACCCGGGCCAGCATCTCGGAACCTGACCAAAATTACAAAATCTGAACCCCCATTCGATAAGGAGTCCAACCATATAAAAATTACTCAAATTCGACCACAAATCGCCTTTCAAATCCTCAATTTTTAGCATAAGAAGTTTCTACCATTTTTCCCCAATTTCCAAATCCAAAACACTAATTTAATGAAGAAATTAATAATAGATTCATGTAATTAACTAAAACCAAGTTAGGATTCCTTATCCCAAAGTTTTCGATGAAGAACCCTCAAAACATCGCCTCCCACCGAGCTCCCTAAGTCCAAAAATGAATTATGAATCAAACCCTACGAATTTTCCTTTTCTGCCCAGGTAATTCGCATTTGCGACCCAACTGCCGCATCTGCGGCTACCACCTGCGAAATTCCCATCGCAGGTGTGGCCATGACTTAACTCAGCACCCTCCACTTTTGCAATAACAAGGCAGCATCTACGCATGCGCACCTGCAAACCAGCTCGCACATGCGCTTCCTTCTATCGCAGATGCAACCTCGCTTCTGCGGAGACCAGCCCGCTTCTGCGACCCCAGCTGGGCATGGCCAGCTCCGCTTCTGCGATCCACAATTCACTTTTGCGAGTCCAAACCTGCGGTATGGCCCTCCGCATGTGCGAGGACACCAGAAACTGGAAATCTTCAGCAATCCAACAAGTCCAATTTTGTTTTAGATTCGATTCGAATCACACCCGGGGGCCCCGGGACCCTGTTTGAATATACCAACTAGTTTCAAAATACATAACGGACCTATTCGAGCCACAAATCACATCAAACCACATAAAATTTACGAATCGCAACCCAAATTCAAGCCTATGAACTATGAACTTCCAAATTCCGAAACCAATGTCGATTCATACCAAACCAACTCCGATTGACTTCAAAATTCGCACACAAGTCATAACTGACATTACAAACCTATTCCAACTTCCGGAATCGGGATCCGACCTCGTTATCAATAAAGTCAACTCCGGTCAAACTTTCCAAAATCTTCCATTTTTACACTTTCGCCAATTCATGCCGAAACGACCTACGAACCTCCAAATCAACATCCGGACACGCTCCTTAGACCAAAATAAACATACAGAGCTATTAGAACCATCAAAACTCAATTACGGAGTCGTCTTCACACAAGTCAAACTACGGCCAACTTTTACAACTTAAACCTCCAACTTAGGGACTATGTGTCCCATTTCACTCTGAAACTCACCCGAGACCAAAACCAAACACCCCGACAAGTTACATAACCACAATATAGCATAGAGGAGGCAACAAATAGGGGATCGGGGCTAAAATACTCAAAATGACCGGTCGGGTCGTTACAAAGACCTTGCCTCGCAAATCAGCCTACGAACGCCTCAAAACTAGCCACAAACAACTCGATACAATCAATACAAGCTATAGAAATCAATTCCATATGATAAAGCTAAGTTCTTAAGGAAAAGTCAACTCAAAAGTCAACCCCGAGCCCACGTCTCAAAACCTAACCAAATTAACAAAATCTGAACACCGATTCAACCACGATTCCAACCATACCAAAATTACTCAAATCCGACACCAAATCGCCACTCAAATCCCCAATTCTTACTCTCAATCCCTAGCTCAAAACTCCTAGAATTCCACCTTAAAAACACATCAACTAGGTGGGAAATTCAATGGATATTCAATATTAATGAATACAAATGATTAAAAGTGACTTACCTCTTGAAATCTAATGAAATCCCCTTCAAATATTGCCTCCAACCGAGCTTCTAACGTCCAAAAATGACAAAATTTCGGAAACCCTTCGAGATATATTCTGCTAGTGCTTTTATTACATGCGCTCCACTTAACCGCACATGCAGTCCCGCAGGCGAGACAAGTCCTTCACTTCTGCGATTCCTTTGGCAACCTCCTACCCTCGCACTTGCGTAAAGGGTTCCGCATCTACTGGGCCGCACCAGCGACCTCCTCTCCGCTTCTGCGAAAGCTGCAGCCTTACGCCTTTTCACACCTGTACAACCTCCACGCATTTGCGAAAGCGCAGGTATAGACACTATCCTCGCACCTGCGACTACTGCCCAACTCCTTCCATACCATGCCTACGACCACTCCCTCGCTTCTGCGGTCACGCATCTGCGACTAATCCTCTTCAGGTGCGATGGCACCAGACATCAACATCCCAGAAATTCTCCTAAGTAGAATTCCAATTCAATTTCCATCTGAATCATCCCCGAGGCCCCCGAGACCTCAACCAAATATACCAGCAAGTCCTAAATCATGATACAAACTTAGTCGAGGACTCAAATCACATCAAACAACATTAAAAACATGAATCGCACCCCAATTCAAGCCTAATGAAAACTAATGAATTTCCAACTTCTACAATCGATGTCGAAACCTATCAAATCAACTCCGATTAATCTCAAATTTTTCACACAAGTCATAAATGACACAACAAATCTATTCTAACTTCCGAAAGCAAAATTTGAGCCTGATAACCACAATGTCAACGCTCGGTCAAATTTCTCAACTCTCCAAACTTCTATTTTTCCAACTTTCGCCAATTCAAGTCAAAATTATCTAGGGACCTCCAAATCAATATTCGGACACACTCCTCAGTTTAAAATCACCATACGGAGCTATCGAAACCATCAAAACTCTATTTCGGAGCCATTTACTCAATAGTCAACATCCGGTTAGCTCTTTCAACTTAGGTTTTTAACCTTGGGACTAAGTGTCCCAACTCATTTTGAACATCCCCGGAACCAAACCAACCATGCCGAAAAGTCACATAATAACAAAATAACATGGAATAAGCATTAAATAGGAGAACGGGGCTATAATACTCAAAACGACCGGTCGGGTCGTTACATCCTCCCCCTCTTAAACAAATGTCCGTCCTCCAACGGGTCTAGAATTATACCTGGAGTCTCAAATAATTATGGCCATATGCTCTGCATCTCCCGCTCGGTCTCCCAAGTAGCCTCCTCGATTGGCTGACCTCTCCACTGCACCTTCACTGAAGTTATGTTCTTTGACCTCAACTTTCGAACATGCCGATTCAAAATGGCCACCGGCTCTACATCATAAGTCAAATCACTATCCAACTGTACCGTGTTGAAGTCCAAAACATGAGCGGATCACCGACATACTTTCGGAGCATGGAAACATGAAACACTGGATGAACACTCGATAGACTAGGCGGCAATGCAAGCCTGTAAGCCACCTCTCCAATCCTCTCAAGCAGCTCAAAAGGCCCAATATACCGAGGGCTCATCTTGCCTTTCTTCCCGAACCTCATAACACCCTTCATGGGTGAAACTCTTAGTAGTACCTTCTCCCCCACCATGTAAGAAACATCACGAACCTTTCGATCGGTGTAGCTCTTCTGTCTAGACTGCGTCGTGCAAAGCCGATCCTGAATCAACTTAACCTTGTCCAAAGCATCCTAAACCAAGTCAGTACCCAATATCCTAGCCTCACCCAACTCAAATCAACCCACCAGAGACCGATATCGTCTCCCATACAAAGCCTCATAAGGAGCCATCAGAATGCTCGATTGGTAGCTGTTTGTGTAGGAAAACTCTGCAAGCGGCAGAAATTGATCCCAAGAACCCCTAAAATCCATGACACAAGCACGCAGCATGTCCTCCAATATCTGAATAGTGCACTCGAGTTGTCTGTCCGTCTGAGGGTGGAATGTTGTACTCAACTTAACCCGTGTGCCTAACTCTCGCTGCACTGCCCTACAGAATTGCGACGTGAACTGCGTGCCCCGATCTAAAATGATGGATACCAGCACACTGTGAAAGTGAACAATCTTATGGATATAGATCTCATCCAACCGCCCCGAAGAATAGTTAGTCCCAAATGGAATGAAATGTGTGGACATGGTCAACCGATCCACAATCACCAAATACATCAAAATTCTTCGAAATTCGTGGGAGCCCAACTATGAAGTCCATGGTGATATGCTCCTATTTTCACTCTGGAATCTCAAGCCTCTGAAGCAATTCGCCCGGTCTCTAATACTCGTACTTCACCTGCTGATAATTTAGGCACCGAGCTACAAAACCCACTATATCCTTCTTCATCCTCCTCCACCAATAGTGTTGCCTTAAGTCCTGATACATCTTTGCGGCACCCGGATGAATGGAATACCACAAACTGTGGGCATCCTCAAGAATCAACTTACGTAGTCCATCTACATTGGGCACACAAATACGAACCTGCATCCGAAACACCCCATCATCCCCAATAGTAACCTCCTTGGCATCACCGTGTTGAACCGTGTCCTTGAGGACAAGCAAATGAGGGTCATCATAAGGAAGACCGAGAAACCACACAAGCTAGAACCTGACTAGACTCCGAAACATTTAGCCTCATGAACTAATTGTCCAAGGCCTGAACATCTTATGCAAGCAGTCTCTCACCGACCGGAATAAATGCAAAGCTACCCATTCTGCCTTTCTATTAAGGCATCGGCCATCATATTGGCCTTCCCGGGAAAATACATAATGGTATATCATAGTCCTTTAGCAGCTCCAACCATCTTCGCTGCCTCAAATTTAGATCCTTTTATTTGAACAAGTGTTG
Source organism: Nicotiana otophora (assembly GCA_000715115.1). NCBI lineage: Eukaryota > Viridiplantae > Streptophyta > Magnoliopsida > Solanales > Solanaceae > Nicotiana > Nicotiana otophora. The sequence continues at coordinate 72,559 of AWOL01S0049174.1, read as the reverse complement.
GTGACTCCGATGATCCATAAATACCTCACAAGACACACCGTAGATATAATGCCTCCAAATCTTCAATGCATGAACGATGGCTGCCAGCTCCAAATCATGAACATGGTAGCTCTTCTCATGGGGCTCCAACTGGTATGAAGCATAAGCAATCACTCTTCCCTCCTACATCAAAACACACCCAATACCAATCTGAGAAGCATCACAATACACTGTATAAAAGCCAGACGCTGAAGGCAAAACTAGGACTGGAGATGTGGTCAAGGTAGTCTTGAGCTTTTGAAAGCTCTCCTCACACTCATCCGACCACCTGAATGGAGCACCCTTCTGTGTCAACCTGGTCATAGGCGTTGCAATGGACGAAAAACCCTCCACAAAGCGACGATAATACCCGGCCAAGCCGAGAAAACTCCGAATCTCAGTAGCTGAAGACGGTTTGGGCTAACTCTGAACTGCCTCTATCTTCTTTGGTAATTCCCTCACTGGACACCACGTGCCCCAAGAATGCCACCGAACTGAGCCAAAACTCACTCTTGAAGAACTTGGTATAAAGTTTCTCTTCCCTCAACCTCTGTAGTACAATCCTCAAATATTGTGCATGCTCCTCCTGGCTACGTGAGTACACCAGGATATCATCAATAAATACTATGACAAAAGAATCAAGATATAGCTGGAATACACTGTTCATCATATGCATGAATGTTGCTGGGGCGTTGTTTAGCCCGAAAGACATCACAAGGAACTCATAGTAAATATAGCGGCTCCTGAATGCCGTCTTCAAAATATCCTAGTCCTGAATCTTCAAGTGGTGATATCCAGACCTCAAATCAATCTTAGAGAACACCCTTGCTCCCTGAAGCTGGTCAAATAAATCATTAATGCGCGGTAAACGATACTGGTTCTTTATTGTAACTTTGTTCAACTGCCTATAGTCGATACACATCCACATAGTACTATCCTTCTTCTTCACAAACAAAACCGGTGAACCCTAAGGCGACATGCTAGGCCTAATAAACCCCTTATCAAGAAGCTCATGAAGCTGCCCTTTCAATTCCTTCAGCTCTGCTGGTGCCATATGATACGGAGGAATAGAAATGGGCTGAGTACCTAGCACCAAGTCAATACCAAAATCAATATCCTTGTCAGGTGGCATATCCGGCAGGTCTGCATGAAACACATTCGAAAAGTCTCGCACTGCGGGAACATAATCAATAATAGGAGTATCAGTACCAACGTCCCTCACAAAGGCCAAATATGGCAGACACCCCTTCACAACCATCCGTTGGGCCTTCAGATAAGAAATCACCCAGCTGGGAATATAATCTAGAGAACTACTCCACTCGATCCTCAGCAGTCCCGGCATCACCAATGTCACGGTCTTGGCGTGACAGTCCGGAATATCATGACATGGGGACAACCAATCCATACCCAAAATCACGTCGAAATCAACCATACTAAGCAATAAGAGATCAAATATAGTCTCAAATCCTCAAATAGTCACCACACACGACCGATACACATGGTCCACAACAATAGTATCGTCCACCACATAGATACATGAACAAGTGAAACTAAGGACTCACGGGGCATATCCAAATGACGAGCAAAATATGATGATACATACGAATAAGTGGAACCAGTGCCAAATAATATAGAAGCATCTCGTGGCATACTGAGATAATACATGTGATCATTGTGTCTGAAGCAACGACCTCTGGCCTGGAAGGAATAGCATAGAATCGAGCCTACAGCCATTTGATCGGCCTCCCCCTCTAAGGTAGCCTCTAGCTTCCTGAGCCCCACCCCGAGATGGCTGAGCGGGTGGTGAAGTAACTGGTGTGGAAGTCATCGCCTCAATCCTCTGCTAAACTGGACAATCCAAAGGCGGGTACAATGCCTCTTCACATAACCAAACTCTCTACACTCGAAGCAACCCCGCTCTGACAATGGTGGCAAGTACTAAAGTAGAGCCCGAGAACCAGAATAACTACTAGAGGGGCTTGGCACAGATGAACTATGAACTGATGGAGCATGAGATAAACTCTGAGCTGGGAGTGCATTGAGAGATGACTGACCCAAGCGAGCACTATATGAACCATGGCTAGCTGATGCACCACGATGAATTGGATGAGCCATCTGAGCGGGCCTATAAGGACGACCCCTGTTATGGTGGGACTGACCCCCAGAAGAAACACCGCTGAAGCCACTGAACCACGAGGCCTCTTGGCCTCCCTCTCCTCACGCTCCTGACTACGTACCAGCTCTAGCCGCCGAGCAATATCAACCACCTCGTCGAACATAGCACCTGATACATTCTCTCGAGTCATAACAATACGCAGTCCATAGTTGAGGCCATCAATGAACCTCCTAGTCCTCTCCCTCTCTGTGGGAACCAACCAGAATGCGTGACGAGCCAACTCTGAAAATCTCATCTCGTAGTGGTCACGGACATACCCTCTTGGTGTAGCTACTCAAACTGACTACGCAACTCCTCCCTGCAGGTCGGTGGCACAAACTTCTCCAAGAAGAGAACGGATAACTCGTGCCATGAAAGTGGTGCAGCACCGGCTGGCCTTCTCCTCTCATAGGCCTTCCACCATCTGAAGGCTGCCCCCGTCAGCTAAAAAGTAGTAAATAAGACCCCACTAGTCTCCAGAATACCCGTCGTGCGAAGAATCCACTGGAACCTATCCAAGAAGTCTTGAGCATCCTCTGACTCAGCCCCACTGAATGATGGAGGCTTGAGCCTCCCAAACCTCTCTAGTCTTTTCTGCTCCTCATCACTCATAATAGGACCCACCTAGGCTTGAGCAACTTCAACCGGCTGGGCTGGTAGTACCCCCGGTGTCTGAAGTCCCGGCACCACCTGCTCTGGATCACGGGTGGTGGGAGTCTGAGCGCCTCTTCCGGCCTGAGAAGTGGCTGGTGCGGCCTGAACTGAAACCGCCTGAGAAAGGCTAGTGCAAACGATCAATATATGGGCCAAAGCCTCCTGAAGGCCTGGAATCACAATGGGCACAGCTGGTGCCTGAGCTGGCCCCACCGGCTCAACCACATCTGGAATCTGCTCCTGAGCTGGAACAACTGGTGGATCTACATATCTTAGTGATATGATGAATTTTACATCTCTATATCTACATGTCAATGTGCATGTCACATGTGATGCAGCACAGTGAAAACCTCACGTACTCACACTCTCAGAGTACTCACCTGTCTCAATTCTCGCTCATCACACTAAGTCACTCAGCACTATACGGTATATGCGCTCACTGCTGGTAATGTCAGACTCTGGAGGGGCAGATCCTGCCCAAGCACTAATAAAACTTGTTGCGACATGCAGTCCGATCCCATCATGAATCAATAATACATAATGCGGCGTGCAGCCCGATCTCATCATTAGTCAATAGTACCTGTTATGGCACGCAACCCGATCTCATCATAAGTCAATAGTACACGCTGTGGCGTGCAACCCGATCCCATCAATATCACTCACAAACAGGACCTCAGCCTCACCCAGTCAACAATTTCCCCAGTCTCTCGGGCTCACAACACTCATGCCAATCAGCCCAAAATAATGATACATTATGTGACAATAAATAGTAACAGAGACTGAGATATGATATGCAATGATGAATGCGACTGAGTATATAACTACAATTTAAGAAATAACTCAACAGCAAAAGAACGACCATTGTGGGTCCTAATAGTACCAGTACATAGCCTAAACATGATCTTCTAACATAAATCTCAGGTCAAATTCTCTAACAAATAGAGTACAATAATAATATTCAGATAGGATGACTACATAGTCCCACGAAATCGACTAAGTCACAATTTATATGGTGTATGCCCACACGCTTGTCACCTAGCATGTGTGTCACATCAACACCGACCACACAAAATGTAATTCAGGGATTCATACCCTCAGAGCCAAGTTTAGAAGTGTTACTTACCTCAAACAGTGCAAATCTCTACTCCAATAAGCCCTTGCCTCCAAATCGGCCTCCGAACCCCTCGAATCTAGCCACAAATAACTCGATACAATCAACACAAGCTATAGGAATCAATTCCATATGATAAAGCTAAGTTCTTAAGCAAAAGTCAAAAAGTCATCTCAAAAGTAAATCTCGGGCCCATGTCTCAGAATCCAACAAAATTAACAAAATCCGAACACTCATTCAACCACGACTCCAACCATACCAAAATTACTTAAATTTGACACCAAATCGCCACTCAAATCCTTAATTCTTACTCTCCAATCCCTAGCTCAAAACTCCCAAAAGTCCTTCTTAAAAACACATAAACTAGGTGAGAAATTAGGTATTCAATATTAATGAATAAAAATAATCAAAAGTGATTTACCTCTTGAAATCTAGTGAAATCCCCTTAAAATATTGCCTCCAACCGAGCTTCTAAAGTTCAAAAATAACAAAGTTTCGGAAACCCTTCGAGATATATTTTGCCAGTGCTTTTTGAACATGAGCTCCACTTAACCGCACTTGCGGTCCCGCAGGCGCGACAAATCCTTCGCTTTTGTGATTCCTCTGGCAACCTCCTGCCCTCGCACCGGCTGAAAGGGTTCCGCATTTGCAGAGCCGCTCCAGTGACCTCTTCTCCGCTTTTGCGGAAGCTGCAGCCTCACGCCTCTTCGCACCTGCACAACCTCCATGCATCTGGGAAAGCGCAGGTGCAGACACTATCCTCGCACCTGCGACCACTGCCCAACTCCTTCCAGACCGCGCCAGCGACCACTCCCTCGCTTCTGCAGTCACGCACCTACGACCAATCCTCTGCAGGTGCGATGGCACCAGACATCAGCAGCCCAGAAATTCTCCTAAGTCAAATTCCAATCTGATTTGCATCTGAATCTTCCCCGAGGCCCCCGGGACCTCAACCAAATACACCAACAAGTCCTAAAACACGATACGAACTTAGTCGAGGCCTCAAATCACATCAACTAACATCAAAAACACGAATCACACCCCAATTCAAGCCTAATGAAAACTAATTAATTCCAGCTTCTACAACTGATGTCGAAACCTATCAAATCAACTCCGATTGACCTCAAATTTTGCACATAATTCATAAATGATACAACGGACCTATTCCAACTTTCATAGCCAAAATCTGAGCCCGGTAACTACAAAGTCAACTCTCGGTCAAACTTCCCAACTCTCCAAACTTCTATTTTTCCAACTTTTGCCAATTCAAGCCAAAATCATCTACGAACCTTCAAATCAACATACGGACACACTCCTAAGTCCAAAATCACCATACGGAGCTATCGAAACCATCAAAACTTCATTCTGAAGCCATTTACTCAATAGTCAATATTTTATCAACTCTTTCAACTTAGGCTTCCAACCTTGGGATTAAGTGTCCCAACTCATTCCGAAAACATCCCCGGAACCAAACCAACCACACTGGAAAGTCATATAACAATAAAAGAGAATGGAATAAGAAATAAATGGGGGAACATGGCTATAATACTCAAAACGATCGGCCGGGTTGTTACATTTTCAATCATCAGTCAATATATTTACCTCAAGCTTTTTTCTAATTTTATCATTTTTATTTCACAAGTTATCATACTTCCTTTTTAGTTGCAATATGCACACATACGCTTTGAAGATTTATGAGTTTTTTTGAAAATATATTTGGAAAGCTATTCTCCACCTCATCCTTGAAGATGCAATGAGAGTCACACATACTTTTATCATGATTCTTTAGATATTTGTCAAATAACATAAATTGAAAAATTAATTTTTTAATTTAATTTGTACCTCAGTTAAAAAACTTGTTGTACTTGCTCTTGTATATTATGGCTTTTCCTATTTTTCGCTAGCTTTAACTAGTTCTTATTGCTATATTTATTACCGTAATTTAAGTAAGTAGTTGCTGATATCGAAAATGAATTTTTAATTCAAAGCTTCTAAAAGCCTCTTAATTTAATAGATAATGTCTATTATCTATTGTTGTTTGAAATATATTTAATTTTACATTCTAATCTATTCCAAGGATCACGTTGGAGATTTTGTTGTGGAACATAACCCGGTTTTAATATATTAAGCTTCCTATGAATATAAAGTTTCTATTTGCTTGTCCTTAAGGACACGGTTCAGCATGGCGATGGCAAGGAGGTTTCTATTAGAGATGACGGTGTGTTGTGGATGCAGGGTCGATTATGTATGCCCAATGTGGATTGGTTGCGTGAGATGATCCTCGAGGAGGCCCATAGTTCGCGATAATCCATTCATCCAGGTGCCGCTAAGATGTATCAGGATTTGAGGCAGCACTATTGGTGGAGGAGAATGAAGAAAGACATAGTAGAGTATGTAGCTCAGTGCCTAAATTGTCAGCACGTGAAGTATGAGCATCAGAGGCCGGGCAGTTTGCTTCAGAGACGGGAGATTCCCGAGTGGAAGTGGGAGTATGTTACCATGGACTTTGTTGTTGGGCTCCCACGGACTGGAAAAAAATTTGATGTTGTATGAGTGATTGTGGATAGGTTGACCAAGTCGGCTCATTTCATTCCGCTGGTGACCACCTATTCTTCAGAGCAGCTAGCACAGATCTATCGGAGTCACAATTAACATGGTGCACGCCCACACGCCCGTCACCTAGCATGTGCGTCACCTCAACACCAAACACATAACACGTAATTCAGGGTTTCATACCCTCAGCACCAAGTTTAGAAGTGTTAATTACCTCGAACAAGCCAAATCCAACACCGAGAAAGCCAAATGATGCTCCACAATTTCCATCCCGCTCATACCGACCTCTGAACGGGATGGAAATTGTGGAGCATCATTTGGCTTTCTCGGTGTTGGAGTTGGCTTGTTAGAGGTAATTAACACTTCTAAACTTGGAGCTGAGGGTATGAACCCCGATTATACGTGTTATGTGATTTGTTTGGAGGTGACGC